>JAPDSC010096305.1:92387-123296 GCA_026290005.1 Latrodectus geometricus
TAGTTACAACTTATAGAAGACATTAGTTGTAACTACAGCTAACTCTGTATATATGATTAATATATTTTTTTAATTAACATGCAAGCCTAAAATTAATTTATTAAATTTAATAAAAACTTCAAATAAATTTTTTATTCACATGTTTTTAAAATCCCCCATAAAATACCTTCTATATAATAGTATAAAATACTTTTTATTAAGTAGTAATGATTATTTGGTTTGCTCACTACTTAAAATAAATAATAAATTACATATCTTAATTTAGGCTCTTTTACCATTGCTGAAAAAAGCTGATAATACTGTGTTTCCTCTGAATGTAGGAAAGTCTGCTGTTTTGACTGTATCTGCGCATTTAGGTTCAATTGAGGAGAATACTACTGGAGGGTATGTTTCCTACAGACTCAGCAAGGTAATTTCTTTATAAAACTATCAAATTATCATAACTGATCTTTAAACATTACTCTCTGTCCAACAACTCTGTTCTATAAACATTACTGATATTTATTTTAAATAATTAAGTTTATTAAATTTATCATAATCTTTTATTTTAACCAAAATCAAACTATAAAATTTGATAAAGTTTTCAAACGGAAACCTTGAGGAGAAAAGTAAAACAAAAATATTTTTCACTGCCTGTAAGTAAAACTGCTTCGAAGCCAAAAGTCTGAAGTTAATTAATTTTAGATCACTGCACTATTCACGTAATTCCTGCGGAAGCTATCCTTATTTATACTGATTGGAGTAAAAATGATGACTCTTGTTCCGGTAGTGGTGTTGTCATTAAATGCACAAATGGAATTGTCAAAATAAAGAAAAAAAATCCCGACTTCAGTTCGGTTTTCAAGAGTCAGCATTTAGCCATCGAAGAGGGTTGGTTGGGTTTTGTGGCGCAAGGTACAAAAAGGACAAGCTGCGCCACCATCTAAGAGAGGGTAATCGCTGTTTTGTCCTTTACAGATCTTAGGGCTGTTTGTTTTTCGACTGACAGTCGTAGCGCCATTCATTATCTTTCAAACTGGCCAAAAGTTGGTGATAAGGCAATCCTTGGCAAACTTAAGAAGGTTTCATCACTTTGTGAAGTGCACCTTCAGTGGATTCCTTTGCATGTTGACATTTGGGGGAATAAGATGGCAGACGTTCTAGCGACGGACGATGATAAGATGGCAGACGTTCTAACGCCATTCAATATCTTTCAAACAGACGAAAAGTTGGTGATAGGGCAATTCTTTGCAAACTTAAGAAGGTTTCGTCCCTTTGTGAAGTACACCTTCAGTGGATTCCTTTGCATGTTGACATTTGGGGGGAATAAAATGGCAGACGTTCTGGCGAAGGAGAGTTCTGAAGAACCTTTACCAGCTACCAATTCACTGACATATCTTGAACTGTATTCCATTAGTAGACAAGCAAATTTGGGTTGTTCCCCGAGTCATCCCTGGTATCAAGCAGATTGTCCTGGAAGATCCCTTCCAATTGATTGTGATAAATATGTCCAGACAACACTTTCCGGATTCTTCAGTGGACACTTGTGAGGACTTACTTTCGAGAGAGGTCTCAAGGTTCACCCGAATTGTCCTAAATATCATAATGAGCCGGCATATATCCTTGAGTACCTGGGGTTGTCTCTTGAGGACCTTTTCAGGTTTCTTTTGCTTATTTTTGAGTTTTTGAACGTAAATGGACTCGTGGACCTCGTCTAGTATATTACTAGACATGGAGATACGAAAGAAGAAAATCACTGATCTTAAGATAATATCCACGATATATTTTTCTTTCTCATATAAAGGTGTATTTTATTGCGGTTCATTACAAATTTTATTAAGTAAGTTTTGCTGTCTATATATATATAGATTAATTCATTTAAATTGATACTATCATAATCATGTTCCTTTGAAAAGACTATTTTGAAATTATATTTTACCAGAATTAAAAAACTAACTTTTAACTTTCATATATTTAATTTTTCCTTCCATTTTTAATTTACTGATATTATTTTACAAAAATTACACAAATATGTAAATAAGAAATAAAAAAAAGTTAAAACTTTTTGTTACATTTATTTTAGAATTCAATGTTCTCACCAAGAAGAGGTTACTAAATACTTCTTGATGAACAGTTTTGTGCTATATTTTGATTATATCTTCATATAAATAATTACAACCATCTTTATTGGTACACTATTTTGTAAATATGGAAGTCATTAGTTTTGCTTCTGTAACAGAAATAGAGTATTTTTCAAATTTTTTTACACAAGATTTCCACAAAATGTCTAGCTCATTTTAATGTTTAATAATTCAAAAATAATAAAAATATGAACAAACCTATAGCATTTATATAATAGCTGTTATATATATATATATATATATATATATATATATATATATATATATATATATTTAGACTGAAAGCTAACATATGCTACTTCATTTTCCTCTTTGAATATGTTTTCTTTTGTAAATATTATTATCTTATACCATTATTTCCAGACAATTCTCTTTTCCAGTTTATTCATATTTTATCAACTATTTTGAGCAATTTACAGAAATATTGATAGGGACTTATTTCTTAAGTATTTAAATCACCTAATATAATAACGCAAGACTTTTTTTTGAAAATTTGTTATGGACATGACTTATAATTGAAGTTTTGAACACTAGTGATCTAAAAACCAAGATTACAAACACAATAACCAACATGTTTGCTCACAGCTGACATGTAATTAATTATCTTTACATCCTCTATGTAATAAAGACAGCAGGTATGGAAGCCCATTGACCAAGGCCATGACAATAACATTGATATGATAGATTCACAAAGAATTTTGTGAATCTATCATATCAATGTTATTAATTTAAATCTATTATTTTATACATTATCAAAACATAAAAAGGTGTCAGACACTTCAAAGATTTCCTGTACTTTGATTTACAATCATACAATTTTATTTACAATATAAATAAATAATTATAATTAAATAGAGTTTAAAAGTATTATTTCATTTATTTAACCAATTGTATAAATTTTTAATTGTATTTGAAGTATAACAACCAAAATTCTTGATAAACATGTATAGATTATTTATAAAAAGGATCAATATTTTCAGGCAGCTGTAAATATGGCAACTAAGACCATGGCTATGGAATTAAAATCGTCAGACATATTTGTTATGGCCCTCCATCCTGGTTGGGTGAAAACAGATATGGGTGGAGAAGCCGCACCCTTGACTCCTGAAGTCAGTGTAAATGGAATGCTAACTGTTTTGTCTAAAGCTGATGAAAGCTATAGAGGTTGTTTGTTTAATAATAAAGGGAAAAAGATACCATGGTGAAAGAAGATTAATGTAAAAAAAATGAAAAAATATGTATGTAGTTTGATACTTTACTTAATAAACTTTATGTATTTTTAATGATTGTTTTGAATAACTATCGTTATTTAAAATAATAAAACATGTACTCAAATAAAACTTTATTTGCTTTAAAAATAGATTTTAAAAAAATGAGTAAGTAAATATTATCATAAATTGTGTAACAAATAATATGAAGACAAACTTTCAAATTTATATATGAACATGATTAAGTTAATTTTAAAACATTAATTTTTTTTTTATCTTTACCAGCAGATAGTTTTTTTTAACTATATTGATCATAAATAAATTTATGACTGTTTAATGACTGAACAAAATTCAATATTGAAACTTCTTTAAAATAATTTTTCTTTATCATAATTCTCTATATATTGAAAATTTCTTTGACTGTTTTGAAATGGAGCGTTATGATGAAAGATATTTTCAAATAATATTGTTTTATGCTGGAAACAAATATACTAAGTTAATTTCAGGTACATTATTTCTAATATAAAATATCACATTTTTAAGCTTAATAAAGAATTTAAATATTAATAAATTCAATATCTATGGTTAATGTAATAAAGACTAGCTTTTAAAATAAACCATATATCTATAACTTTAGCTGCTAAATCATGTAATATATATTTAAAGTAGCACAAAATGATCAATTTTAAAAACCTTTCAATTAATAGATACTAATATTATGAATTTAAAAAGTACATTTTTATTAGTTAATGCTGAAATTAACTAATTACTAATTAAATGTGTCAATATTTTATTTACATTTTATTCTTTTCCAAATATAAATAAAATTATGAAGTTATTGTTGATAGTTAAGACAAACCCCAATAGTACAAACTTTATTTTTTGCTTGTTCATATTTAGCATATATTTAAGAAAACTTTACATTCAAGACTATTTTCTTTTTAACTATAATTTGATTCAGGAGTAGTTGGCAAATAAATGGTAATGAATGTAGCTTTTAATTGTTGAGACATGTTATGAAATCAATTAATTTTTAAAAGTAATTATACACCCATCTCCTTAAATAGAAATTTCAAATTTGGAGAATTTGTAATTTTTCACAGAAATTTAATATAGGAATCAGAAAATAAGGAAATGCTTTAAAGAATTTCCCAAATGTGCATTTCCATACTGAGGTGATACAGGTAAAGAAAGTGGTATTTTTTTAATAAAATGTATTATTTTCAGTTGAACATGATTAATCGAGAAAAATTTTATTATACATTTGGATTATTATATATTTGATAACATTACAACACTTGTCTATGTACCTTGAATGCAATTGCTTAAGCTCTGTGAAGCCTGAAGTATAAACTAATTGCGCACCTTCCTTTCTTTCCAATCTTACGGCCAACTATTTTTTCCTCTACTCAACAAAGACCAACAGATTAACCCCCGAATGATAAGGCAATTGGAGCTGTCAAGTCCCAGATAAGAGAAAAGTTAGAAGTATTTTTCAGTAGCAGAATAAAAAAGCTTTTTACAAGTTGGGAGAAATATATTAACCTTCACAAAGTAATTGTTGCAAAATAAACATGACTCTGAAGCTTAAAGATTGCAATTCACTTTGCCTGAACTTGTTATTTATTTTTGTATTCTATAAACATCTGTATTTACTCTCAATACTCAACAAACTTTTCAGCTTACTCTCATATTTTTGAAAATTTCAAGTGAATTGTTTCAATTAAACTAGGAAATTTAATATATGATTGTTGTGTTAAACTTTGAAAAAATTTCTCACATCTGGAAAGTGACAAATTGTCAATCATATGTTGTCATAAATTTTTAATCAAAAGCATTCTACAATTTTTTTTTTTTTTTTTTTTTTTTTTTTTTTTTTTTTTTTTTTTTAAATTTCTTGAAAGTAGGTATTTTAAATTAACAAAACTTTTTATGCGGCATATTCTGACGATATTTGATTCCTTTTAGTTTTTTTGGGTTTCTAAGCATCCTATATATTATATTTAACAATTAAATTTAAATGTTATTACTGTTTTATATATAGTTTATGATTTTTTTCATCAAACTCAAATATTAATAATGTGAAGTTATAGTCATTTTCAAAAAATATTGAAATAAATGTGCATAAGGATAATAAACTTAGAAACAAGTACCAAAATTTATTTACAAAAATATAATTTGTATACATTAAGATGTTAAAAATGCTCTTAAAAAGCATTATTATGAACACATTTTTTAACCATAGAGTAAGATAATAAGGAACAGCTACCAGATCAAAGCTTTACTACATGTTAGATAAATATTTTAAAATATCACTTTTGAACTAATTACAAAACATGCTTATTTACATAAAACAAATAAAAAACAATGGAAAAACATAATAATCATAAAAATAATTATTTGGCATTGTCAATTAATAAAGGTATTTTAAAAATGGCACTGAAATCTCATAATTAACTTGCATCAAAGTATATTGAAATAAAAATATATACAAAATTGAAAACATACTGGCAACTGAATAAGAGATACTAATGACAAAAACAAAATACAAATTAATGATATTCTTTCTCAACAAATTTCTATGCTTTTAGTATTTTAAAATTTTTTCGCATAATAATACAAATAAAATATTTTTGAATATTTTACTAATAGCTTAACTTTAATATTTTTAAATTAATTAAAAACCAAAAGTTTAAGTATCACACTTAATCTAACTCTGAACACAATCAGTATTGGAAGTAATTAATGTATAACTAAAACTTGTCTATAAACAAGGCAACCTGTATTTTGAAATAATTTTATCTGTAAAAAAATTAAACAAGTATGTTTAATTTAATATGTATTATTTTACCAAAATGTATTTTACTAAAATTATATTTTTAAGTTTAGTTACTCGTTATTTAAAATATTATGTATATGTAAAACCTTAAATTGGTGGGTGTGAGGAGTAAAGATCTTTAACATTAAACAGTTGTAACCTTTTAATATATGTATGTAACAGTTAAACTTATTTTTGTATAAGATAAAATATGGAAATATTAATATTATGACATTACATTACATTTCCATTGCTAGTTCAAAATTATTTAAAATAGTTAATTCTTCAAAAAATATTTATGTTGATCTAAAATTCTCATTTACAATAATTTGTCAGTATAAATTAAAAATTATTTGTAGTTAAATTTTTTAAAACATTCGCTAAAATAAAATTTATATATAAATAAAAATTATCTTAAAATTTATTTGAACTGCATCAATTGTAAAATTAAGCTTATTAGTTCTCTATAAACAAAATTAAGGCCTAATTTAATAATTCAGAAAAATTTCTTTATAACTCTTGAAGTTTTATTTCAATTATATTTCCGGTATCTTAAAAAAAAAAAAAAAAAAAAAAAAAAAAAAACCACTGTGCAAATTTAAAATAATACATTTTATCCTTTGAAATGTAATAAATCCAAAATAAAAATATACTTCTGGATAATTACTTGCAGTGATATCCTAAATAATTTTTTATATAATGCATGTAACTGAGTATATACAAGAGGACTTAATATTCATATATAAATTAAGCTTAAATCTTTCAACAAAACCTGCCAATAGACTGTTTATAACTTTCTTCTAGGTAAAAAAAAAAAAATGAGATCAATGTTTTCAAAGCAACATATAATTGATTCTAACTTTCTTGAGATATTTGAAATAATTAAAAACATATATGAATAAATTAATCATTTTACAGTAGAAATTCTGTAAAAATAATGATCAGATCTTAGCATGGAATTTAAAGAATAGAACTTGTAAAAATTTAACAAAATGATTTTTTAGAATAGAATTGTGTTTTCTCATAAAAATATAATATTTTAAAATGCAAAATGACATTAGATCTAAAAATTTGTTCTTCAAAAATATAAGATGACAAAAGAAATGAATTGGTAAACATTATTACTTTTCAAATTTTTAGGCCTTACTTATAAGTGCATAATTTTATGTGAGCAAAAATCTCAGAAATTACTATTAAAATAAAGCTGTGATTTGCATTCAGGCAATAATGGATATCTGCCTATTTTTTTGATTTCTATATGTAGCCAGAAAAAAAAAAAAGATCTTATCTTGCATGTTACTTTTCTAATTTTTATAAGAATCAATTTTTATTTTAAAAACTGATTTCAATTTACCAATTAATTAAAATTCTTTGTCAATCATTAATTTTAATATGTTATTTTTGAACATTATTAAAACAATTATACAATATAATAATGTAAATTTTCCTAATTAAATATACTTTCACAGGACAGACAAATCTACAACCATCAAATTGTGCACAAAATTGACTTTGAGGGGATGATACAATATTACACATGTGGTAACTATTAATGATCATGTACAAAACTTATATACATAATTACAAATGGATAGCAGTTCTTTTGTAGAAAATATTTTTTAAGAAAATGTCTATCAAGTATAATCTTAAAATTTCCTTCATAAAAAATATTTTCTGGACACACTTTTCTTTTAGAAGAATCTTTCACAGTTCAATAACAAAATTTATGAGAAAAGTGATTAAAATGTTAAAAGTGAGTTGCGTTTAAGGGCAGAATTTCACAGCTCATAATCACAGTCTTGTTATACATTTGCTGGTAAATCTGCACTTATTTCAACAGCACCTATAACAATATCACAGAAATGGAATTTAATTATTTTAAATAATGATATATAAAAATTAGTTAATGATTGTAATTATTTAATTAACATAATACTATTCTTCAACATAAATAAAGTAAAAAATAGAAGTGAAAAAATTCTAAGTCAGTTTGACCTGCAACCATTATTAAATAATATGCAAGAGAAAAAAGATAAAAAAAAAATTATCTGACAACTTAAGATAAATTATTCAAGCATGTGCACTAACAAAGAAACTTAGTGACCTTTTGAATCTGGATTCAGGCGTAATTTGTTCATAAAAATTATTAGATGTTTAAATGACTGAGATTATAATAAATGAATCTTCAGATATCAAACTTGAAGAAAATTAATTAGAGTTAGGATCATCTGAAAAGCAGGTAGATGAATGGCTAACAAGATTAAAGTACTTTTTGAGAAACACAACAATAAGATACTTTTCTAATTGAAAAAAAAAATGTTTTTTTTTTTTTTAAATGTAGCTTCGAAATAGAAAAAAAGTAAGTGATTAAATGATTTTTTGGCAATAAAATCAATGTAAGAAATGTTTTTAATTATGAATGTTTTTTTTTAAATATTGCATACTAAATAATTTTTTATAATAATATTTTATAATATAAAGAGAACAATGAGGTAAAAAAAATAAGATCTGACATTTATTTTTTCATTTCATGAACTATTTAACTGATTGATAAAAATGAGTATCTACTGTATATGCATTTTAAATTTGAGATCAATAAGACTACTATTTAGATCCAAATAAATTAATTAGGAAAACAATATAAGATCTGAGTACTTTAATGAAAAAGAAGGATCACATTTTTGATTTATGAAAGAAAAAAGTTTGTGTAATGACAGGAAGCAGAGTTCTCCAATGACAGTCACTATAAATAGTATGAAGTAATACCTCAGATATAAATTTCATAACTTTTTTAGAGAAATTAGAAAGTTCCAATTAAATTAGCCTAGATTTTGAAAATTTTCTTAATAGCAGATTTTGATATAAATGAGGTTAATTAACCCACGTGTTTCTTAATATACTTTACAAAATAAAAATTTCTAAACTATAAATCTAGACTGAAAACCAATGTACCAAATGCAAAAAAACATGCTAATAATCATTTTTATTCTACTTTTCGGACATATATTTTCTTTTTTATGCACAAAAATAATAGATTAATAATTATATTACACTTCAAATTATGAATAGTATAAAATATATTTACATCTACGCTCATACATCAAAAGAAATAAAAAGAAAAATTGCAAAACATTCTTTATTAATACATTTTTAACACTTTAAAAAAAAAAGAGATATTAGTATGAAGATTACTTACTATGTGTTATCACAGATGTTTCTTTGTCATTCTCACTATTTATATTAGTTCGTTCAATGTTAGTATCTGAAATAATATAAATATTTGTAATTATAGAACAGTTCAGAATAGCAATGTAAAATATGCATTTTATTTTTTTATACTTAAATATAAATCTTTTATTATAAAACTCTTCTACTATTACTATTATTTTTCTAACTTTTAAACACAATTACATAAAATATATTAAGATGTTTAATTATTCTAAAATAAAATTATTCGAAATTTTCAAATGTCAAGACAAATCTACAATTACTTTTTTTATTCTTTTTTAAATGCCTTTTTAAATAAAAATTATGACCAAGTTTAAAAAAGCACCTAATTTTTTCTCTAATTTAAAAATTATATTTTAGAAAAAATTTTAATAAACATTAATTATTACATTTTATTTATACTTTGATCAAATAATCTTAGACTCATGATATAAAATCCTATTATTCAAAAATACATAACAAATTTAAAAAATGATGAAAAATTTTATAATCTGAATCTTTTTAGTTTAGTCAAACTAAGTTACAAATTGCACAGCATAGAAAGAGAAAAATCTTTAAACTTTTCTTGACATATTATTTGAAATTGGCAAATATATAAGAAAAATAGAATTAATACTTCTTAAAAAAATGTAAAAGAACATAATTGGAAATATTAGATATAAAGAAGTCAGCATGGATTACTAAATTTCTATTAAAGAGAAACTTCAGAAAATCCAATTAGTCACTATAACATCTGCATATATGATCCAATATATTATTGAAAATGATCATGGAATGATATGCTATAGAGGATAATATGAAAGGCCATAGAATGACTTCATCAAAATGTTAAGTAAAATTAAATACAAGATAACCAAAAGATCTAAAGCTGCACAAGAATTACAATTTATATGAACATGTCAATGGTGGTATGCTATTGTAATACAAAAGTTAGTGATTAATGACAGAAAATAAAAGCTGGTTTTATTTTACAATAAATCAACTATTTATAATAACACTATTTGATGGCAGTCTTATAACAATTATGATGATCAGTAACAATATGGATCTACACAATTCTGTTGAAGTGTGGATCGAACACCAAATGTTTTAAAATACCCTATGCGTTAAATCTTCATTCAGTCAAATGGCATGGTATGATGGTGGGATGAAAGGATGATATCACAGGTAACATAACAATACTAGAACTTGATTTTCCAAAGGTTTTAACTGATGAATACCTTACAATAGACATTATAATCACTAGCATATCTAAATAATATAGATGGTGGCACAGTAATCCTTATGAATAACCACCTTCATGCATCTTGATTATATAATAATCAAAGTCTTCCAAATGATTTTCAACAATTTGCCATGTAAGATTTTAATCAATTTTTGTACTATTATAGTTTGTATCTTAAAAAATGTATTATTGATGATAAGCAAAACAAATCATTGACAACTATTACTTATTTACTAAATATACATTGTAGAAGTGTCTTTATAATTGAAGTAAACATTATTTGTCCTTAAAATTTCAACCATATGCATAACTACAATTGCTTTGACAAAAATAAAAATATCAGGAATATATATATATACAAATACAAAAAAATGCAAAATTCGGTTTTAATGGACATTGAAATAGGGAATGAAATTCATAATGAAAGAAAACTATACAAAATTATTATTTTCTAGAATTAATCTGACTGCCAGTAAGATAATGGAAAACATTCATCAGTTTATATTAATTACTCTGCATAGTATAAGATTCTATTTAAGTATTTTTTTCAAATAAATGTATTTGTTTGAATGCACTAAATAAAACTTCATTAATTATAAACTGAAATTTATACATTATAGGTTAAAAATTTACATAAAACATCACTAAAAAACTATTTCTCACAAGTTGGCTAAAGTAAAATGAATGAATTTTAACATACCACTTAATAAAGGCTCCTGTTGAGGATTTGTGCTTATATTAAAAGTCTGAAGCCGTATTATTTCATTGTTATTAGAGACTAAACTGTCTTCCAACTAAAAAGAAACAAATATATTTTAGAACAAATAATATTATTCCACTATTCTTATGCAAAAGCCACCATATACTATTAATTAATCAAAATGTTATTGTTACATTTTTTTAATAACTAACATTCTGACTAAGGAGAATTGTGTGTAAACAAAGTCACAATATTAACCAATAGTTTGTAATCAAAATAATCTATACATAAAATATGAATAAATAGCAAATTTACATTGCCTTAAAAATATATAATAAAAAAATTGCAATTTTAAAATATGCTTTTTTGATACACAGTATGATAGTTTTACATTTTTATTTTCCCATCTATATAAATATTTCTGTATAATTTTAAACAAGAAAACTCTAAAGTTTAGAAACTAATTTAACTTAATATTTAAAAATACAATAAAATAATTAAATTTGTCAAGAAAGAATAAATTAAAATGTCAAAAATAAATAAATATATTTCTCACAAATCAATATATTACTAAATGTTAGCAAAAGAAATTTTGCAGTAACTCCTCTTTGAATTAAGATTAAAAAAAAAAATTATTTTTGAAAAAAAAATCAATTTGTCCATAACACTTATTTCAAATATGTTCATATAAATAATACATCAAATTTTTCATTAGTTCTTTTTAATTTAAATTTAAAAAAAAATAAGTATGCTTTGCATATGTAAACATAAACGTTAAAAATTATTTTGCAGGTAATCCTTTTGATTTAAGATATAAAAAATAAAAAACTGATTTTAGAAAGTCAATATATTCTTAACTGGGTGCTTACATATTATGAAGACTACCTAGATATGTTAACTGGCAAATGGAAAAAATAATATGGCAACTACCTTAGGCACTAATATAAGTTATAGAGGGTGCTGAAATAAAGAGTATATTTTAAATCACTTTAGACCCACCAATAAAACTTTTTATCGCTAAATGTCTCCAAGGTAGCAATCATAATATGTAGATACCCTTAAAAATTGTTTCAAAATGTGTATACATGAATAATATCTACCTCGTCTGATTTTTCTGTAGTTTCTAAATCCACATGTGACAGAGGATTTATATTAATATTTATTTTATTTCCTACAGCTATATAACCATTAGATGAGACATGGCCATTTGCAATTTTAAGTGATTCTTCTCTGGCATTGTTGTCACCTGAAACATAATTTAAAAAATGCTTATAATTCTAAACAGAAAGCCATTTACAGAAATAGAAAATATTTCAATAAATCATGAAACAAAAATACCACCTTTTATTAAAGTTATATAACAAAAATATCATTAATGAAAAAATTTTTCACAAAATAATAAAATCTGAATAATACAATAAAATTATTGGCATTTAAATAATAAAAATTAAACTTATTATTTAAGGAGAAATAAATTACTTATTTCTTTTTAAATAACGCCTTTTTAAGTAATGAATTTCATATAAATAAGTACCAAATAAAATTATCTTTTCCTTTATAATGATAAGCTTGAAGGTATTTTAATTCTTAAAACATTGAAAGGATTTTGAAAAGAGAATCGAAACATGAAATCCAAAAGATATTTATTGTATATATTATGTACAGAAGAATTAAGATAAAAAAAATTAGTTCCAATATATTCATGAGTAACAACTATTTTCTACAAATAAATCTAATAAAAAGGGAAATTTTAATGAATTTGTTTAAAGTGATCTTCATTATCTAAAGTTTCAACTTGCAGCTAAATAAGATAATAGAATGCTTTATGGAAAATCAATTTATAATGTTGAAAATATTATTTCTTTACAAATAAAACTGAATCAGAAGCCAATACAACTGAATTAGGAGCTAATTTAAGTTTAAAAACAAAATCCAATAATGTATTAAAATTGATGTTGCAATGAATCTGAATTATCTTTTTACTCTTTAATTACATTTATTATTATTGATTGTTTACTAAAATTACAAAAGAATAAAAACACATATTTCAAGAATTTTATGAACAAAAAATAATATTTAAAATTAAATCCTAATTTTAAAAAAAACCTTAATTTTATATTGAGATAAGGCAGTACTATCTTAATATCCTAATAACAAGAAATAAAATTTTAAAAAGTTACACTTTTGCATAAAAAAATATTTAGAATTTAAAATAAAACAAATTGTCTAATTGTTCCTTTAAATTTCTTTATTTTATGTTCACTACATTTAACACATATAAATTTATTAACAACTATTACGTGATACATATATTTTAACTATTTGAAAAAGTACATACCACAATCTTGAGATCTGTTCTGTCTTTGAAAATATACTCTTACTAAACAAACACAAATGATCACAACTGCTAGTCCACCTATAACTCCTGCTATCATGTATATTAAATTATTATCAGAATTCTTTGAAGAAATTGATTCTGTTATAGAAGGAGTTTCTTCATTGTAGAAAGGTTTGCCATTACGATTTCGAGTTGCAGGAACTATTTCTGATTCTATGAAATAAATAAACATTAGAAATATATAATATTGAATTAAAATTATTTACTTAAGTGTAATTTATTCTCACAAAAAATATCTTAGATATGGCTTTATAAGCAACTTAAATTTTAAAAAAATCATAATTTATTAATTATAATAAAAATATATACCATAGGTTTAAAGTAGATTTTTAAAAGATGTATTTATATAATTGTAATTTTATGATCATTAAATTGATGTTTAAATGATAAAATAATTTAATCATAATTTTATTGTTCATGATTTCCAACATATAAACAATTCACAAGATTTTAAACATTCAAATAGTTTTATTTCAGTTTATTACATATGTATTTTATTAAATCACCTTTATCATGACATAAATAAAATTATAGAAATAAATTCATTTTATTTTCTAAACACAATAGCTTTTAATCTGTTATAAAAATCCCTCAAGAATATGATGATTATGAATACATTAAAAACATTGATGACTGGAAAATGCCAAAATAATATTTTAAACTTCCTTGAAAGTTCTGCAGAAATATTCATGTGAAAACACATTTAAATATTTGAGACAGATAAAAAGAACTTGCACATTATTAGCAAACAAATAATTATTTGTGAAAAAAGACAAAAAATTAATTAAAAGAGTACACAAAAGAGGAAAGCTTTGAAGTAGCCATCCAAAAAACATTTCTATTGATTAATGGTACAATATATTGTAACATGCTATAAACTTTACAAACCTATTTACTAAAACTCTACTTATAGTTTTGAAAACAAATGTTTTTAATCAAAAAAAATTGTTTGAATTTTTAAAGTAAGCAGAGAGGAACTTAATAAAATTGGTGCACTACTTTTAACGAAATCTTTTCCTTTTATATATTTATATTCAATAACAGTTATTGATCTATTTTTTCATTAAAGGTGAAAATATAGGATTTGAAGAAATACGACAATAGTTTTTAAATGTTGAAGTTGTTAATCATAGTAAGCTAATTACAGTATCTTGTAAATTTCAATATTACTTACCCTTGGTTTTACAAGTATAGATATTTGAAAAATCAGAAGTGCCAGCACTATTGAAACTTTGCATCTTGATATCATAACCAGTATCTGGTAAAAGGTGGGAAATAATATGGGATCTAGTATTTGAACCCAATACTGATACTTTTAAGTACTTTCCTGCCATGTGTGTAGCTCGATAATGAATGAAGAAACCATCAGTTTGTATAGAATCTACATCTTGATACTGTAAAAAAAAATGTTGCAGAAAAATAAGGGATTTTATCCATTGTTACATTCATTGTTTTCAAAAAAAAGGGGGTAAAATAGCTCTTCATCAATTATATTTAAAAATTTTTATTTTATTGCAAATATTAATACTAAAGATTATTCATTACAACATATTATATTAACTTTTACAGATCAGAGAATACTAATTTTACAAATTTTCTAATTCATAGAAACTAACTTCATAAAATACAGCACTGATAAGTAAGAAAATGTAAAATGTTTAAAGATATATTATCTTTAAACATTTTACATCCATAATATACATTACTATCAAAGTACTTTTTTTTTTTTTACACATTTTGGAAAAACTACTGTTTTTAACTGTTGCCAAACATAAAACTTTGTTATATTAACTTCAAATTTAAAGTAAAATTTTACTCTAAATAAAAAGAATTAAATTTCTTAGTCAAGAACCTTATATGTAATATGAATAATGCATTAAAAGTTAAAATACTGATATAATATCTGATACTTATATTCATTAGGAGAAAACAAATGACTAAACTTGGAAGAAATTTGATTATCTGATACTATAAATTGGAAAAAAATGTGACTTTAAATTTGTGTGATAATTTATCTTAGCAATAGCCATAATACTGTTTAACATAATAAAAATATATAATATAGGTTTTTCAAGTCATAAATTTAATACATTTTTATCAATTAAAATTAGATTATAAAAATAATAAATAATTTATATAATTAAGAGTTTGTTCATTATGTAATAAGAATTTATCCCATTTGGGGAGTAAATGATCCTTTTTGTTTAAATTTGCATCAAATCATGTCTATAATTTAAAAATATAACCAATTTTGTATTTTAATGTCATTATTCTCAGGGATCAAACGTTTATAGAAAATTTTATGGTTGTTTAATGATACCAACCTCCCACTGTAGAGTGATGGCTGAGGGACTCACTGCCTCAGCAAAATTAATAATTGGATTAACTGAAGGTTTTTCCATTGGAGTATCTTTTACAAGTACAAATTTTTCAGACATTGGACCAGCTCTATTATCACTGTTGGAATATACAGCCGCAATACGGAAACGATAAGAACTACCTAAAACAAAATTACCAACATTGTTTTAAAAAGTTAAATACACAAAACAAAACAAAAAAAAAATGCTGGAAAAAAGAAATTTTTATTGTGTATACAATTTGAATATTAAATAGTTATCATTTACACATTGTTTATTTTAATTTTAATGAAAATGCATTTGTGTAGCACAGAATAGAATCTTGTCACAGAAAGAATAATTAATACTTCATAACAAAAATTTTCACATACACATTCAGTTATATTCATTTGCTTTAAAAGACTAAGCAAAAGAAATTTTCACTCATTTTTACAACTTTACAGGATTTTACATGACAATCAAAGTCCTATATGCATACCAAAAAGCCAAATTATAAACATTTGTTATAATGTAAAAGAAGTTATTTTAGATACTTTAAATACAGATACAAACTGAAAATCAGTCCATTATATTATTTTACAAAGAAAGTATTCATACTTCATAGTAAAGTACTTATAATACAAATGCAAAGATTAAAATACATAAGTAAATTCCAAAAGCAAATATTTCTGAAACTTGATATGAATCATAACTTTACCTGTTCTTAAGCCAGTGACAGCATAAGAATGAATATGTGCAGCAATATCTTCATCAATAGTCATCCAATCAGTTCTTCTTTTACCAACTTCTTTATACTGCAATTTGAAAAAATTGATAGGAAGCCCACCATCTCCTGCTGTCCATCGCACCATAACTGATGTATTGGATAATCTTATTAATTCTGGTTTTGATGGCGGAATTAACTTCACTGTGGGAAAAATAATCCATAAGATACATATTAGTATAGTTCAAAAAAAAGCAAATTTTTTAAAAAAAGTAAAATATATTTAAAAAAGGCTTACTTTCTAGAAATTCGATTTTATGGAAAACAATATAATATAACATTAATTATGAAATTTTATATGAATAGTATTATGTAAGCAACAAATATTCCTATTTTTCAATATTGCTTAAAATATGCAAGAGAAGTTTAAAAGCTATCAGATTATTTAAAAATTACAAATCATTCATAATTTTTTTTAATTATTTATTAATTTTTAAAAAACATTTTTCTATTTTTTCTTAACTACAAAACACAGAATGCTCTAATAAAAACCTTTGGAATTTTTTCTATCATAAATTAAAAAAAAAATAAAATAAAAAATAAAAAATAATTTTTTAATTAGTTTCACATCTATTTTAAATGTATTCTATTTTGTCAATTGGCAGAGATTTTGTGAATATGAATTTGCATAATATAATTTTCTAGTAATTTAAGACTGAAAATGTTTTCCTTTTAGAATGATTGCATTTGAAATTACATATTAAATATTTCAGTCTAAATGTATCAGTATATTGATGAAAATTGAATAAAGAAAAATGGGACATTCTAATATAGTAATGTAATTAATTTTAAAATTACTAGAATAATTAAGTCAATTAAAAGAAAAACAAAACACTGTGTGAATAACATTGTTAAAGTTTATAAATAATTTTAATATTTTTTAAAGTTATATATGACATTTGATTAATAAATGTATATATGACATTTAATTTTGAATGATATATGTTTAAAATAATCTAACTTAATAATTTACAGAAATCATTTATTGTTACTCATTTTTTGGTGTTATTTTCCCAATATGAATGTATTTCATCACAGACACTGACTTTTAGTTCTGTTAGTCTCCACATTTATAGTATAACTGTAGATCATCATTTATGTTTTATGTATTATCCTCCTAAGGTATTTATTTAGAATTTTTTTCTCTTGATAAAAAATGTTTGTTGTCCCTTAAGTAATTGGCTATTAAAACAAATTCTGAAAATTACTAGAATACAATTAAATATGCTTGAAATATTCTTTACAAGAAACTATTTGTTTGAATCTTTCTAAGCACTAGTTAGTTATTTCAATAAGGTCTTCAATATAAATGGAAATTATTGTCATGAATGTGAGTAACTTTCTCAGCAGCGTGGAAGGTAAGTATTCTGATATCGATATTCAATGAGAATATCGGACTCCATTTGCAGATAATTCACAAACAAATCATAACATTCCTATTGTAAACATTAAAATATTGTTTCTTCTTTTGCATAGTTCTTTGGAATAATAAAATAAACAAAATGATACGAGGATATTTAAAATAATTAATTTGTTACTTTGAGTAGTTTATAAAATATATTCTAATAATAATAATAATAAAAAACCCACTTTAGTATAAATTCAGTAATTAATTACCTTTAGAATGCTTCCTTTTATGATGTCTTTTTCCAGAATCAAATGTATGTGAATTTTCTTTGCCATAATTTCTTTTTGTATCATCAGAACTATTATCATCAGTTCCAAAATTTTTTTCTTTATCAGAATGATTCACTCCATTTTTAAAAACCTCTTCTAAAATAATTGAATTCAAAGTAAAAGTAAGAAACAATTTAAATAAGTTTTAATGTCAATAAATTAGAAATTAAAAAAAAATTAAACTAGACAAAAATTTTACTCCTTTTGTGATATGTATAAATTGCTGACTATCATTGAAATATAAGCCTTCCATTTTATCAAAAACTACTAAAAATTATTAAAAAAATTGCTTTTAAAAATGATTAAGTTACAGTTCTTTTCAAAATTAAGTTTAAAGGATTCTTAATTATTCATATTATAGTTAAAAATGGCACCATAACAGTTAATTACAAATAAATGCTTATGTTTAATATAAACAAAAATATCGTTTTTAAGCATGATTCAAAAATTTATTCAATGTATTATTCAACTATAGCATTTATACAACAATAATAACAGATAAATAACAGAAATAAAAAACATATTAATTCCAATTTTCAAAGATTTTATTTCCATGTAATTAAAGAAATATTATTACATTTAATGAAAACAAAAAATATGTAACTATAAACAATATAAAATTAATTGATGACAATTCTTTCATAAAACAAACCCTTCCATAAACAAATTATGATTTAAATAAGATAGTGATTAAAATAATTATACTTAAAAAATTTATAACTAAACCTTTAGGGATATTTTAAAATAAAAATAAAAATTTCATGAGATTTAGCCAAAGTTTAGAGTATATTATAAATATCTAGATATATTAGGAAAATTTTATAATAATTTCTAAATATTTAAAAGCATATTAAATACATACGTTCAAATGGACACTATATGTATATTATGTATGAATATATATAGCAACAGAACTAATTTTTATTTAAATATAAAATCTAAATATAAGTAGTGCCAATAATTGTAAGTAAATTCACTATAAATTATACACACAAAACAATAAAAAACTTTTTAAAAAATTAACTACCTGTGTATTCCTTATCATTATCAAAATTATGAGATTTATTTCCTGAGAAAACTGTAACTAGTGCTGAAACAAACTTTGTTCCAATACTATTTACAGCAAAACACTGATACATGCCAGCATGCTTTTGACTAACATTTGGAATAACAAGCATTGATCCTGAAATAAAATCAATTAAAT
The DNA here is from genome assembly GCA_026290005.1 of Latrodectus geometricus. NCBI lineage: Eukaryota > Metazoa > Arthropoda > Arachnida > Araneae > Theridiidae > Latrodectus > Latrodectus geometricus. The sequence goes on from JAPDSC010096305.1 coordinate 112,086, forward strand.
CAATAATTTCACTAATCATTTAAAATAATGAAAAATAATGAAGTGAAAGTTAATATTATATATATATATATAATTTATTATATGTGACATTTCAAATTTTTAACAGAAAATAAGAATGGCTAATTCAAAAAATTAAATTTACATAAAGATAAACGTTATTGATAAGTAGTTATACCAAGAGCTCTAACCTTTTTTACTCTTATTATCTATTATTTCTCTTCCATTATGAATCCATTTCAGGGAGGGCTTTGGATGCCCTCGAGCCAAACAAGTTAAAGACAAATTACTTCCTTCTTCAATAACTGTGTCCTCAGGAAGTTGTATAAATTGGGGTGTTTCTATAAAAATATAAAACATTTTTTTCTTTAGTAAGTAGATTAAAAAGAATTAATTAAAATTTTTGTAAATTTAATATTAAGATTAAAAACAAGTTAATGTAAAACAAAAATATAATCTGATGCTAAAATTGAAGATTACATATCTAAAAAAATTATAGTTAATTGGGGAATAGAGTCATTGTTTTAAATACTGCATAGTTATTTATTGAAAAACTCTAAAGTGAGAAATTGTAAATATATATGAAACTAAATAATATTTGATATTTAATGAACATTTGTTATTCAAAATGAATATAACAATTCAAGCAAATTACTGGGAACATTGTTCCACAAAATTCATTAACAGAATTACTAAGGAATAGAATATTATAAATGTAATGAATTATCAGAAAATAATTTCAGTAAAATTGGCAGAATGATAAAGATAAGAATGCTTGTTTTAATAAACATACATTACTTATGCATTATGTAATCCATAGGAATTAATAAATATCAGAAGAAAAATTTTAATTCAAAAGGTAATGAGATCAATGTATTAATTTAAAATAAAATAAAGAGACATTGAATACTATTAAGCTGAAAATTCAGAATTGTTAGTTTCATGGTGATATTTTCACTTTTAACCATATGAAGGTTTTAAATACTTTTAGTAATATAAGTAGAACAATCCTTTCAGCAAATAGTTGCTTCATTCAAATATCTCAATTTAATTGTGAGAAAACATGAACAGTAACAGCAAAATAAAAAATTAAATTTTAAAAATATTTAACCAGTTACTCTGACAACACCCATTTAGTTATAAGCAATATCTGAAGGAAAAAAAAGCTAATTAAACTTCCTTATTATTTGTTATTTGTAGGTTAAGAATAATGTTATTAGTTTTATAAATAAAATAGACTTTATTAAATGCATTCTTAAAAATCTGAATATTTAAAAGTAAAAATAATATCAGATAATGTACATTAATTTACTTGTATATTATAACTTTTTTTGTAAAAGTCTTTTTAATAATGTCTAAATGAATTCAATAGTTTCATTTTTTGTAAAACCATACTAAACAAATTTAGGCGTGGATACCTTGCAAGCTGCAGGATTATTTCATTAACATTTAATACAATCACAGTGACATAAATCCTGAGGTAATAAACAATGCAAATTATTCAATATATCTTACATAAAATAAATAACATCTTTAATATCTTAGTAAAACTTATCACACTACCAGGGAAAAGTGATTTGCAATAAAATATAAGAAATAATTGATTCAATATTGACTAAATTAATCTCTAATATCATTTCAATTTTGAAAATAGGATGAACACACTATAGCATCTAAGTAAAACAGCTTAATGTTTCACTTCAAAAATTATAATTTTATTCTACATTATTTAACATATATACAAAAGAAATTTTAAAAAAGAAAATAAATTTTAGGTGCTATATCAATGCAAGAACTATTAAAATACCTTGAATTTCAAGATCACAACTCTCAGATAGCTTATTACCCATTGAATCTTCAGCTTCACAAATATAAGTTCCTTCATCACCTCGTCTGATTTTCGTTATGTTGAGATTACCTTTTCAAGATATAAAAATTCCATATTAAAAAAGTAAAGACTAAAAATAAAAGTATTTTTAAGATGTTAAAGTTTTATGCTAGAATAAAAGCGATGAGATAATTTTGTTAATCAACAAACCTAAGTCTAAATAACATTTTCATTTATAAGATATAAGTTTTAAAAATAAATAGGAGAAATAATGAGTACATATTAAAACTTGTTTATAATTAGTAGAAATAAAATACTTGTTTTTTTTTTAAAAAAAAAAAGAAATTACTCGAAATTCATCAGTTAAGTTTGTTTTGTTTTTGTGTGGTTTGCTAGTGTAAGGTCCAATACTGGACATTTTTGTATCATAAAATTCGTCAGTTAAGAAAGACCATCTTTCTAACCTTTTCAGAAATACTCAGATAAGTATATATCAAGAAAAGGTATTTATCACCTAAACTCCATTGAGGGCCTATCAGACTTTATAAACAAAGTAGAAGACCCAAGACAATGGAACTAGGAAAAAATTGGGCTTGGAGCATGGTACAAAATGCAACAATGCAGAGGTGCCACATATCTGACAAGCTCAAGAGAAGAAGAAGAAGAAAGGTATTTATAATATTTAAAGTAAAACAAACTTAAAAAATAAATTAACTTGATAAAAAGGTGATGTTTAATATTCCTTAATGTTACAACATTACAAAATAAAATTTTATAAATAGCAAAGATTTATAAGAAAACACATTATTCTCTTTGAATTTTTATAAATTTTAAACAATAAAATCAAATGTAATCCTGATTAAAACTCTTTTATCAACATAACAATGCAACAATTTTCCAAAATATACTCAGTGATTAATGTGCAAATGTTATAACTACATATTAAGCAATAAACAAAAAAATAAAGGAATTTCTATAAAAATAAATAGCACTTTAAGAAAATATTAAAAAATTATACCTCCAGTTTTCTGATAGCGATCATCATCTAAGGGCTTTCCATCACGCCTTTTCCAAGTAATGGAAGGCATTGGGTAACCAACTGCAACACATTCCAAAACAAGATTTATACCCAAAGCTACTGACTTTTTAGAAGGAGGGGTCTTAATAAATGACACTGGTTTAAATTCATTTGGTTCTGTGGATAAAAACAAATGAAAATTTACTATTTTATTTTAAAATTTTTAATAAAATCCATTAGAATTTAAAAGTTACAAGAATATACTTATGGATATTATCCATAATATTTAAATTTCAAATTTTAATGTAATGACAAATTAAAAATATATATATAAAGAGACAGTTTTGACAAAATGCTTCCATAAGTACTAAAAATTTAATCTTAGAAAAATAAAAAAGAAAAGCTGATAAAAAATTTATAATATATTTTAGAAATTTTTGCAGAGAAAAATAAAACAGAAATTATTTTCAAGAAAAGTAAAATTAAACAATATAGCAAAACATTTAAATCTAGAAAGTAGAAAAAAAAATTAATATCCAGATTTCCAAATGAATTATAATTTAATATTTGACTAATAAATATCTGAATGAAAATGATATCAATACCTTCAACATGAAGAATAACTTTTCTTTTAGATTTTACTCTATATCCTAAATATGGGTTGTGTGCAATACATATATATTCACCAGAATCTTCTTGCCTTACATTGAAAATCTGTAAATCTCCAGATGGCATTATATGCTTATTACCTGAAAATAAACATATTAACAGTGTATTTTCCAATGAAATAATGTATTAATAAAAAATTTATTCCTTAATCTATTTAAAAATTATATCATTGTAAACAAGATTATCTCAATTTAGGAATGTTTCTTTTAAAATATACATTTTTAGTTTCTATAGATAAAAAAGATAAATTTAGAATTTTGATTATTAAAAACCTCTTCTTACAAAAAAAATTATATATAAATATAATTCAATTTTTAAAATGACAGTACATACCAAACTGACATTTGATAAAAAAAAAAAATAACATTTATAATTAAATAAATTTTTCAAATCTTTATTCTAATACTGTTTTATTATCACATTAGCAGTCGTTAATACAGTCGAAATATAAGTTTTTAATAAATAAAACTACACAACTTAATTTGATCATTATAATTTAGTCAAAATAATAAGCATTGAAACTTACCTGTTGTCTTATTAATGTTTACATTATTAAAAATAAATTCTGCAACAACAGTAGGTAAGCTATAAGGAAGATCACAAGGGATTACTGCTGTATTGCCTGCAATTGCAGATATGTGGATGTGTGGTTGTGCAGGGAATTCATCTAAAACTACAAAAACATAAAAGAAGATTTAATTAATAAAATAAATGATAAAACTATCATTATCTAATCATTCTTCAAACATAATTGAATTACTTTCAAAATCATAGTTATGATTTACTTCTAATATTACTTTAATATTGCTTAAATTTTGCATAAATTAAACAAAAAAGTTACTTTCTATGATAATAAAATATATTTCATAAAAAGTAAACAAAAAAGCAGTATATTATCATTTTATCAGATTTAAATATAACATAAATTTACAGGACATATCACAATATAATATAAAGAAAAAAGATGTAAGCACAAATTAAAAGAAATGCGTTTTTGAATTTAAAAATTCTAATTGATGTGAAAAAGTGAATCTAAAAAATTTTTCAAAGTTTGTTTTAGTAACATTATTTTAGTAAATATAATTAATTAGAATAATTTAACAATACAAACAGTGGAAAATTCATTTCAAAAAGTATTCTGAGATCATTACAAAAATATAATTTTGAGGAGAAATTATTAAAATAATTCTGGCATAAAAAATATTTTAAGTTTCCTTTATTTATTTATTGACAATTGAATTATTTTCTAAGTTTCAGAATTCTATTTGCATCTTTTTTTAGAGTTTTGTGGTACCTATTTAATATTATACTAATCATTTTTTAAAGCTATTTTTTATTTTTATTCAATTAAAACATGCTTCTTAAGTGATGTTAATAAATCACTTACTTACAAAAACAGAAACATTTATAATTGATTTAAAAATATAGAAAATAATTTTCTTTTAACAATATTCATTATTATGAAAATTCTATAAGTTGACTGAGAAATACATTATTTACTACCTATATAGAACTTTGGAAGTTGCTCCACTTGCCAATAAAAAAAACTCAAATACAGCTTCCAAAATCAAAGCTATGCATATTGAGTTAATAAATTGTGTTCTATGCTTTACATGTTAGTGTTTAAGAAAAAGAACCATTTTCACTATTCGTCATGTGAATAACATAATAAAACATGAAGTCCCCCAAATAGCTTAAAAATGTTCAGAAATATCATGGATAAAAATTTACTAAACATAGAAAGAGCAGTTTAAGTCAATTATAATATAACCAACAAAAAAAATATTTACCAGCCACAATTAATTTAGCAGGGTTACTGACTAGAGCAAGACCTCTGAATCTTATTTCACACTGAAAGTACGCATCGTTAAGAAATTCTAATTGTTGAGCAGATCTAGATGTATTATCCATTTTTCCTAAATAGATAGAGAGTTTTTGGTCTGACACTTTTATTCCTTTATTATGAGGAAGCTGGCCACCTTTATACAGCCAATGAACCTCCGCACCTGGCGGAGAAGATTCACATCGAAGTACTCCTCGACCATCACTCAATTTTACAAGGCGTGTTGTAGGTTCTTGAATGAAGTTTAACATAGGTTCTGAAAAATAAAAACATTTGTAACTATAAGAGATACAGTTTCTAATATGTTAAAATAAATTGACAAAGTACAGACATATTAACAAATGAATTCATTCATTTGTTACCCAACTTAATATTTTGTAAGTTAATTATCTAATCAGTAAAAAAGCAATTAACTGATCAAATTATTAAAATGATATCGCTATTGCTATTAGTATAAGGCTTGAATTATAGAATAAAGAAAGTTCTCTGAATAATTAATGTAATAACTTTAAAAATTATTAAACTGTTAACTTCTATTTATTAAAAATATTTAAAACTATTCAAATGAAAAACATAAATGTTTTAAATAACTTCTCTATATTAAATTATGCTTTCACATTTTAAAAATTCTATAATTTTATAATGATACATCAATTTTTCTAACAAAATTAATATTACAAATATCTTATATTCATTGATTACATTTTTTATGCTGACATGTAATAGAAATAATGGAAGAATGTATACAGTAAAATAAAAAATTATTTCATAAACTTTCCTAGTGACACAATAATGTGTGTGCTTATTTTTATAAAAAATTTTTTTTAATAAAAAAAAAACAATTTATGTGAAAGAAAAATTTTTAAACATTTTTTGTAACAATTCAAGGATATAACTCTATCTCCTTTGTTTTCATTAATTACTCCCAAACTGTTCACAAAATTATACCTCATACAAGTAACCCCCCCCCCCTTTTTTTTAAATGTAAGTGAAGTAGGCAATCATCAAACTTCATCAGGGGTTGTCAATCTTGCAGATATGATATGTCAAACCTATCTATGAATAGATTCAGGTTCCTACACAGCAGAAAATAGTTTTAAAAATTCCATTTCCACTGCATTAATACATTAATTATACATCATTAAAAGATACAGTCAGCTGCAGTCATCAGAGTAAAAATAAAAAAATTTATATTGTTAATGTATTATGTGCCTTTTAAATACATTTATTAAAAAAAAGCGAAATAAATAAACTGGAAATATAATTAAATAAAATATAATTTTAATATGAATCTTATTCCCTCACCTCTCTACTTATTACAATTTTAATTGAAAAAGTACAGATTGGTGTTTGTATATAGTAGCATTAAAAATTACATTACATATCAAATGTGGTATGCATCCCATAGGTTTTTATATTATAAAGTAAATATAGCACAGAATAAGTTCTATACTGAATTCAAAGCCTGTTCTGTAGTAGTAACGGTGAGAGTTCTGACATTCTATTTAATAATTCAGGGGTTTTAATTACATCTTAGACTAAAATATGTGTAATGGTTCAGAACAGATTAAAATCTGCAGGTTTTGATTTAATTAAGCCTCGTGCACAATAGATGACTGTTAAGAGACAAATAAACCAAACCAAAGAAGGTTCTATTTTATATAGATGCCTGCTCTAAATTATAAGAGTAGGCGGCTTAATCAAATGGAATTGAGGATTCATTGGACTTAGTAGCTTATTGAACAAAATGTTACAAGAAGCAGAGTTTTCCAACTCTTCCGATCAATCAGAAAAAAATCTTCTGTTTTCTCATTCATTAATAATGAGTTTAATATATTTCTTTAATGGGAGGAGATATGATATTATCCAAAGAAGCAATTTTATAAACAGAAATCATATGTAAAGAATAAGTAAAATACCTAGTTCAATCAAATTAAACATGGGACTGAATGCTTTGATTTTTAACACTCCCAAAAAATAGAATCCTTTTATAAGCACAACACAATATTGACATAAAGCATTCATTCTTTAAAATACTTTTATATTTGTTGCCCTTTTAATTTCATAAGCAAGAAAAAATAAAGTCGGCAGTTAGATCAAAGTACTGAACTGGAAAAGTAACATTTGTTTAAGATAAAATTGTGAGTATTATGAGACCTGCGAGAGAAAATTATTATGTTAATTTCAAACAATATACATATTTGTCTCTTCCTAAAAATTATTTACAGTCTAGCAGTTAATTTAAATTAGAAAAGTCAAAACATGTCACAAATAATTCCGATTGTACAGTGTATTATATAAGCACAAATAAATTTTTCTTTCCTCTTTCATTTTATTATCCAAATACTCATAATAATTCTTCTCTCACATACTGATCGTGATGTCGAAATTCTGTTCCACAGAAATTACTCCGGTATTCCTTACAAAGTCTACGTGAACAAATTAAGAAAGAATTCCGAACCCCTCTCCCCACCCCCAGACAAACGCCGCCTCTAAGCCCGCGAAGTAATTCGAGAAAGTATATATAAGCACTTTCTTATTTTTTTATTTTTTTTGGAACTATTTTAGTTTTCATTAAACTGTCAGAAAGAAAGGCGTCTTAATAATCTCTCTCAACGCCAGCACCAATATAGGCGCTGATTGAGTTCAAAACCAAGGTCATCTCGCTACCCGAATCAGAAAGCCGATGAGAAAGAAAAAAAAAGAAAGAGAAAATATCCTCGATATCTGATAGCTTTTCTTTCTCGAAAAAGAGGAGGCGAAAAAAGTATAGCGTGTAATTGAATTTATGAGTTTCTGTCACTTGTGGAATAGAAGATAACGAAGCTTGCAAGTTTTCCTTCCTTCAGCAGATAGAAGATTCACGCAGGACTTTTTCTTCGTAAATTAGCGAAAATGGCTTTAATTAGCATATACGTCTAAAATTAAAAATCTTTCTCTTCTTTCCAACATTCATCGCAAGATTATTCGTTCATTAAATTTAGACCAATCTCATTGTTTTCAGCATCATATTTATGAAAAATAATGATTCATCGTTTAAAACAGAAATTAGCATTAAAAACACGACAATAAATCTAAATATTGTTAAATAGTGAAACATGAGTTCACCATTTGTTTGTGCGTGTGTGTACATATACTGTGAAATAATCTTAATTTAAAAACATAAATTTATTAGAATTTTAATAAGAGTTGCTTATGATTATTACATCAATCAAATTCCTTTTGATGTTATCTCGTACATGACTAATGAAAACTGTATTTAAATAAGAATACAAAAAATATGTAAATAAAAAAACTCTAAGAAACAGATATTTTATGCAGTCAAAATCGCAATTGGAAGGTATAATAATGAAAGAAAATCGAAAAAAAAAAAGATGGAAGCCTTAATTATTATTAATTTCGTGGGCAGTTTTTATAGAAAAGAAGTTATTTCAAATTTATAAAATTATTTTTATTACTTACACAAATACTTAATAAATGCATCATTTAATAAAATAGTTAAAATTAATTAAAATAAAACAATACACATGTAGGAATATAGTTAGTTATCTTAATCTTATTTTTTACCCGAGACTTAAATATGATTACAATAGTTCCAATTCGGTATTTTTTTTATTACTTTATTTTTCCCTTATTACTTGAAAGCTTAAAATATTATAAATAAACCAATATAAATATAAAAATGACGTCAAGAAAATTTCAAACTGCTAATATATATTTTCATGTGTATATTTAACAGTATATTTTTTCTTGAATGATTCACAGAAATTCTGCATTGTTATTAGAAAAATATATATTTATTTTTTTCTTATTTCCAAAGTGAAATATTATAAGTTTTTGAGTTATCACTAAACTTCAGACTTTTCTATAAATCATCTATCAAAAAAACAAAAGTCTTTAGAAAACTATCAATTCTACAAAGCACATTTTGCCACTATTCTTATGAAAGCACTTTATATTGCAGACTAATTTTTTCAATTAATACAGTAATTTTTAATTGCATCACTTCAGAAACATTTAAATACATCGCTTCAAATAGTTATTTATTTTGAAAATTTAAAAAAAAATCTTTAAACATTTTGAGGAATAAATTTAAAGTTATATAAAAAAATTTTATATATATATATATATATATATATATATATATATATATATATATATATATATATATAATTTACTGTTAATGTTTTCATGGATTCAATCATTGTTTACTACAATCAACAAATAATATTTACTTTGTGGACGACCCCTCAAAGGGACAAAATATTTTGTTATCTTGTTTATGGTTGGATGCAAAATTGTTAAGTTTTATCTAAATGTGAGGCGGCGTTTTAAATAGGTAGATCTCTCTTCTTATCCAGAGCGGGCAATCGGATGGAATAAAAATTAGGTTACTCAATCGGAAAAAAATACTCCTTACAAAGAGATCGTGTTTTTAACGAAGAGATTACCTCTGCCGTAAAAACGACATTCCAAGTTTTCGACGATAATCTATCACAAATGCTTGTGGTCTTATCGAACATTCGCACTCATTTTGTGAATTTGCCAGAGAATATTTAAGTATCCAGCCGCTTTGATTCACTCAAAAGATACGTAGACTATGCCGAAAAGCTAAAAGCATTAGCAGTAGAAATATATAAATTTAGTATGAGTGTAAATCATTTTGAGTGCATATTTATATTTAAATGAAATCATTCTGTAAAGTTTGTATAAACTTTTATAAATAGGAACCAATTTGATTTCTAATTGAATGAATGTAGCATCTATAAAATGTGTATGACATATTTTAATAAATAATTCCTAAATTAATGAAGATATAAACACAAACTTGTATTTATTCATTAAATAACTCAATTTTTTTTATAGAAATTTCCATTGACAATATTTTTAATGCAATAATTAATTTATGTATTAATTCAAGAAATTGCAAAACCATAAAGATTGAATTTAAGAAGTAACAAATTTTTTAATGTAAACAACTAATATTGTATTTATGATACAATTAAATTTTTCTGCCTGATTTAATATGAATGTTTTACGTTGATAATTATACTATTAAAAATAATAGCTTTATAAGTTTTAATTGTTTTTTTTTTTTTTTTTGAAATATTTGTAGTACAGTTTGAATAAAAAAATTAGAAAATTTAATAGTTTAACAAATATTTACAACGAATAGCTATTTATAAATGCTTAATAACTAGCAATTGATTTAACAATAAAAAAAAAGTTTCAAAATCTTCCTCTCTTTTAATTTAGTTACTCAAGATTTAAAATATTTTACCACAAAATATTAATATTAAATAGAATTTCAGAATATCTATAAAATATCTAACATCTTTTGATATTTAATAAATCATAAAATTATGTAGCTATAAATAAACCAATACAATTTACTGACAGAACAAATGAATTTTTTTGTGTGAAAATTTCCACTAGCGATTTTTCTCCGTGTGTTAATTGCAAATAATTTCGTTTTCCATTTTATAAATTTCTTTTTGTGTAATAAAAAAACCGATTTTCAGAAGGATATCTCATTAAAACTTTTTAAATGATTTAAGAATATGTAAAAAGGTACGAACTTACATAAGAGTTGAAATATTTCAATTAAAAAAAAATATACGAGCAAATATTTCAAAAATTTAATCTATTTTCTTACAATTAATTACACATGAAATTTATAATTGACATATTTACAATTAATTTTTTAAATTAGACTTTGGGTAACGATGCAAAAAACACGATTTTATGATAATATATATGTATATACAGTAAAAGTCCATTAATCCGGCATCCAACAGTCCGGAATGCCTGATAGTCCGGCATCGCTCCGGAAAATTGTAAAAATTTTGGTTTTCT
>JAPDSC010096305.1:123306-144846 GCA_026290005.1 Latrodectus geometricus
GTCCGATAGTCCGGAATTTTCGGTAGTCCGGCACCGAGCCGGTCCCGAACGTGCCGGATTATCGGACTTCTACTGTACTCTATAATATGATCGAAAGATATTTTTCATATGAAATATACAAATCCTAAAAAAAAAAAAAATGGAATGTCACAAAATTACATCACATTATTTGTTGGTCGACAAAGAAGAGTAGTATTTTATTAAATAATTGATAAATTAATGAATTAGTAATTTTAATCGGGTATCAACATACTAATTTCAGTGTAGAGAAAGGAAAAATTAAATTATTTTAGAAAATATGCTCACAAAATAAAATTCTACGAAAAACTTCACTGAGAAATCGGTACATGCCATATTTTGAACCCATCTTACTTTCTTTCGATATCATTCTAGTTGCAACTAAGATGGATGGGGCCATTAAATCCTTAACTACCACCCCCCGATCGCGAACATCCGTTCCTAGCAAGTTGTGTTACCTTTTTTTCCAATTATAGAGGGGCTTTAATAACCTATAATGGTCTCCGACAGAGCCCGGCGTGAGGAATCCATTTTCCGTCGTTTATGGTTAGCATGTCCCGACTTACGACATTCTCCGCCAATCATTATCAGCGACCCAACTTGTGATTAGGCCCGAAAATTAGAACCTTTGTTGTTCGAAAGTGTTCCGAGAGATCATCGAGGAAAGCAACCTCCCTTTCGTGCTGTTTTACTACCTTGGAACTGCTCTTATTATGGGGTTGCCGCGAACTTGGAGAAATGTTAAGATCCTAACCGATTAGTTCAAGTTTAGATCTACTTTATTTTAAGCAATAGTTCCCACTCCCAACTGTTATATTCTTGATCTGAAATTCAAAATGTCGTTTGATTTTTTTTTTTTTTTTTTTTTTTAAACCTTTAAACTGCAAAATCAATAGGGCATTCTTTAGTTCCGCAATTTTTTTTTCCGATGGCTCTTTTGTACACCATAATTTAACAACGAACCTTCATATAAATAATCTTGGTAACCTTTTATAAAATAATAATAGTTAAATAATAATAATGTGGTGATTCAAATCAATTTACTCTATTAGAATAAATACTAAATTGTGAGGAAATACAGATATGTAAAATAAAATGGTAAAAACCAAAGTGTTCTCGACATTTCAAAACCAAAATAATAATAATAATAATTAAAAAAAATTGCATTTAAATTGTATTTTTTGATTGAAACTAACCATGAACACGTGTTATGATTTATTTATTGCTTGCACAAACAATCAAATATTAATATTTAAACATGCTACATGAAATAAATTTACCTGTAATTAATGATTAATAAGTATTTATTTTTTAATAGCGGTATCAAGAGAGACACAAACCTCCAATAATATATAAAATAACCCATCCCACTAAGATATTGGCCAACATTTTATTTCCAACTGCTCACTGAAGAGCTCATCCCACTGACAAATTGACTTGTTTTTGATGGATGGACAAAATTGTATATTCAACATTATGAGTGAAAACAATTATTTGCTTAATTCACAGACCAATTATAAGTGAAATAAAGTGACGTACACATGATCTCAACTGTAACAAAAGAAACAGCCACTTTATGGTCAATAAACATCATGTGTGTGTGTTGACGTATGTATGTATGAATGTAAGTAGGAGTACATTTGCGATAAGTGAATATTAATAACCATGTTTATTTATTTTTTCTTAAAATAAATTCATTACGCAGTTACATATCAGATTAAACAATTTCTTATTTTAAAAGTATTTATAAATAGAACAGAAATAACCGATAAAGCAGATAGTTCCTCTAAATGCAATTTTTAACTGTTAAATTTTCTACATTTTTCAGAGAAATAAATATAAATCATATTCTATGTAATATAATTAAAAGTAGATAAATAAATAAAAAGAAAATATCTTACGAGAAAATGTAGTAACAAGCAGCTGCGTTATAACAGCGAAGACTGCAAGTAGTTGGAAAAACATGATTGCAGAGGTATCAGCTTCAGCGCATTAAAAACCTGAAAAAGAAAAGAATGCAATTTAAAATTGTTTTTAAAAGTAAATAAAAACAGTAAATAATATAATAAAAACACATTTCAATTACATCTATAAACAAAACACTAAATTCCGGAATTTCAATAATAAAGTTCATAAAAACTTCAGTGAAAGATAAATACTGAACTGCAAACAATGTAATATTACGTTCTGGTACGTTGAACTTTCGGCAAAGTATAAGCAAGAATTTCATGGAATGACTCCAAAGCTGCAGAAAAATGTCCTAACATTCATCGTAAAGAAAGAAAACATTTTTCTCAAAAATCATGAAGAAAATTTATGCTAGTTTTCTGATTAATAAGAAACTAATTTTTAAATTAGTTAATTATGGTTGGGGATAAAAAAAACCCATTATTTTTACATATTTTTGATTAGCTTTGCACAAATGATTTCAAACTGTTTTATGGCTGATATTTAGCTTCTGGACTGCTAACATGCTGATGAACTTCGGACATTTTTGTGATTTTATCGATATTTTCGACGATGGGATTACCTGTGCGAGTTGCATCTTTAACATCAAATATCCTTGAATGGAACCGATGAAATCAAAATTAAATGTAATTGTCTGCCGCAGTATCGGGACCATAAACACCATTCCCGATTTTCAACTGCCCGACGTGTATTTTCGCCTTTATCAAAGAAAAACTGTGAACGTACTGTATTTTCTTTTTGTTTACATTTATTTTTTAACACCCTGTTCCTTATAACTGAATGGACTAAGTAAAAAAAAAAAAAAAAAAAAAAAAAAAAAAAAAAAAAAAAAAAAAAAACAAGATATTTTTAGTGCGAAATGTGATCTTACCAACAAGCAAAAATTTGAAATTATATGATTACTTAGAGAGGTAACGAATACAACAGTTATTGATCAAAAAAATAACGGATTTATTTTTCCAAAACCTAATATTTGATAAATTTGCATTATCATTTAATATGTAATAAATGTGTCACAAGAGTTCAAGGATCACAAAGGGTCATTACAAGAAAAAAAACACAAGTCGCTGCACTAAAAACATTTTTTCTCTGCAAAAAATAAATAAATAAATGAATTTCTCAAGAAGAAAATCATTCAGTTTAATAAAATAAAGAAAGCAGTTGAGTAGGAGCAATTATTTTTTTGCAAACAATCATTTCGAATTAAGTCTTACTTAAACCATCAAATACAAAAATGCAACGTAATTCTACAACAGCAGAATCTCACTTCTGGCTCGAAGTAAGACTGAAATTGAACACAACGACAATAACACAGATATGATTTAACGATTAATCTTTTATATCCTTATAGAACTTGGGATAAGTAGCATTTGACGAATGTCATTTACTTCAAAATATAAAGTCAGAATGATCAAATTATGTGTAGCTGTGGTAAAGGATCTTTGCATGGCTCAGGGTTATTTAAGATCTTGAGAAGAAAGATCGTAGCAAGCAGTATTGCAGAATTCTCACATATTATTTCCTCTCTACACTTCAAGTTATGTCTACAGAACATTTCTTTATTCTAAGATGACAACGCCCTTGTTTAGTAACTACCCATGTTCAAACTTCATTACAAGAGTATAATGAAATGCAAATTGTCATCCAGAATTAAGGTAGCCCAGGTTCCTACTAATAAAAATCTATAGTAATCGTTCAGGAATCTTTTACATGGATGTTGGTAATTAATTTAATTGAAATTTTAATTATTTATCTTTTTAATTACTTCTTATGATAAAGAATTTTTTATACTAAAATACCAGAATATTTAAATATAAAATACCTCGTTTAAGATAAACAATCAAAATCTAATTATCATTAAACTTTTATATTTAGAAATAAATTTTAAAAAAGAAAACGCGGATGGTGGTTTGAGAGCACATGCGTGACTATATTTCCCAACGATTCAGCTTAGTCACGATAATAAAAGATCTGAAGCTATGTTTCTCGTTGCACAATGAGAGTTATAAATAATTCTTACATCCAAAAATATCAAATGCATTTTAAGAAAAATCCTTTCTCTGAATTTGCCAAAAATAAACTTGAAAAAATTATTTTTTTAACAATGAAGTACAAGATTGCAAATTTTAATATTTCAGAAATCAACTAATCAGAATAAGCTTTTACAGTTTCTCATTCGGGAATTAAAATAGATGTGGAATTTACTTTCATATAAAATTAAACTTCAAAGTAGTAACGAACAACAGAAGAAGAGAAAAATAACATTTTATAATACAGCATATAATGATAATTTTAGTAATATGAATAATTTTAGAATGTAATATGAATAATAATGATAATTTTAGTAATTTTAGCATCGTGAAAGCGGACGACTTCCATTTCATCGGAGGTGAATTTAACATGCATCGTAAAAAGCTATGAAATATTGTTCGCTATCATTTAACAAGTTTCAAAATAGGTCGATAATGCCTCCCAGATTACAACAATACTCGCATCTTTGGCTATTTCTAGTCACAAAGCGGAGAAAAATAATACTATATAAAATATTTCTAGCTCTCTATCATAAATCATTCTTAGTTTACACAAAGATACAAAACCCTCTTCACTGGGATTTTTTTTTTTTTCACTCAAAACAGCAAAACGCCCTCTTCCAGAACTAAAATGTATCGTCGGCTGTCAACAATCTCAGTGTTAGACGCGCACTTTTCCCCGTCCCACCTACACAATGGCATAGGTGCCTCCAAGAATTTGAAGAATAGTGTTACCACAAGAAATTTTAAATGATAGGTAATATTTTTTCAGAAGTAAATACTAATGTTAATAATTTTTCACTTTAGCTTATAATGTTACATTAACATATTATTACATTACACATAATATGTTAATGCAACATATTATTTGTATAAAGGATATTAAAAGCTATAAAGTCTAAGTAAAAATGATTTCGAAATTCAAAATACTTCAGATTTAAAAAAAATATTTTATTTCTTTTTGTACCTAAAAGATGATTCCATACGAATATTAATAGTCATTCAACTTTAATCGATTCCTTTATTCTATGTAATAAAATTGTAGAATAAAAGTGTGGCATGTTATTTATTCATTTATATCGTTTTGCTGATGGTAGTTTTTTGGAATTTACACGCAATATCTCTGAAGAAGTATGGTTGCATTTCAATATCTATAAAGATGAGAATCTCATACATTGACGAAGAAAAAACTCATCGCCAAAGCATTTCTCCGAAATATGCGGAGAAGAATTCCTTTCTGAGACCAAGGAAATTTAATATATTTCGAACATTTATGTTTCATTTTTCCTAAGCCATTTATTCTTAAAATTAATATAAAAATAATTGCGTTAAATTCTGATGACTTTTTCAAACAAATTCACGCGAGTAGTCATTACGTTTCTTTTTACTTTATAATTAACAAACACTCAATATTAGACCGCTAATATTCGATTTCTTGATAAGACATAAAATATACAGCAAGAGACTTTAAAATCTTTTAGATATGAAATATTTTTATTTGCAATTTGTTCAGGAATTAAGAAAATTATCAATATTAAAATAACAGAAAAAAAAATATTGTTTCGTCAAAATTGAAAATAGTACACACACCTCATGCTTTTGTGGTTTTAAATTATCATAATTTGTGTAGTTATAGAAATGTTACGAAACTGAATAATCTTCAAAGCAAATGTAAAAAATTATTTTTGTTTTGAAAAATATAAACACAACTAAAATCTTCATTCTGTTTGTCCTTCGAATTTTTGCCTGGGGCAGAATTGAGAACGGCTACAAGGAATGAAATGAAACTTATATAAGGTTGTTGGCCTCTGACTTGTTTATACTTGCCTAAGATTTAACAGTTCATGGATTTGAATCCTATCTTCGCCTATGGATGATTGTAGTGGTTCGGAACTCACTTTAAAACGTAGGTCAAGGTCTAATCAGCACTTGTGACCAAAATAATGACCGTTCAGTGACAAACTAAACATGGCTAATTTAAAATAAAGAACGTTTCTTTTCAAAATGTTGAAACTACAGCGTTTTAAATTAATTTAAACTGTAATTGAAGCTAATTTGAATTCACAATAAAGTAACTTGCCACAATGAACAGCGAGTTCCAAATACCAATATTTTTTTCCTTCATTTGAAATTTTCAAATATTGAAGAAATATATTTTCACTGGCATTCAGAAATTTCTCATTAAAATACTTACAACAAAGGTAAATGATTTTTTAATGTTAATCAACAATGAGTTTTAATAAATATTTTGATCTAATGAACTTAATTAAATCTTAAGTTCATTAGATCAAAATTACTTAAGTACTTAAGAAAAAAAATATTTAAGTAAATCTTACAAAAATACTTAAGTAAATCTTGTACTTAAATTTGTTATGAATTTCTTTGAGGCAGCAAAATTTGTTAAACTTCTTTTCTTCCAAAAATTCTCGAAATAAGCTTTTCAAAATAACTTGATTGTTCTGTTGTTTGAAAAAAATAATGATAATAATTTAAATAAAAACCTTTAAATTGTAGAAAATTATAAATCATTTGACATTTTTTTAAATATATTTCAATTTTAATTTTCAATGTAAAGTATTAATTAGAAAATTTCACATATTTTAAGAACCACTAAGCTTGGTATTTAAAAAAAATTGAGAAAAAATTCTTAGTAGAAAAAGTTTAGAATTTTATTATTCAAATAAAAAATCAAGAAGGGAGCGCGTGTAATGGAGCTCTAAAATCTTCATTACACGATGTTCAAACCAAATTTTATCCTTAGAAGATCATAGTTGGATGCATTTGGTGATTGTATAATCCTTCCAGAGAAGAAAATCTTCGACACCTAGAGAGAAACTGACCAATAAAAACCCTCCGAAAGCTGGGGTTCCTCACAGAGACCGCCACTACCAACCTGGTGATTTAAAAAGTGCAACGGCGCGGAATAGAAAAAAGAAGCTCGGCCCCTATACTTTTGAGATGACAGTTACCATTCCCCAAACATCTTTTCAACTTGGGCTCGCTCTTTTGTTCCATTATTCCTTGTTCCTTTCTCCTCCCCCAGTTCCAGCTCGGACGAAATTCCAATCTCCAAGCAAAAGGTCGCTTTCTATAAGCGTACCAGCGCGATTTTTGGAGGGGGGAGTAAAACCATCTGCAGCTCTATCCCCAAACCCAAAAACATGCCATTAGATAAATGAAATATAGTCTGGAAGAGGACTTCTCAAGTCCACATTGTGCACGATAGAGATGATGGTTCATGATTCTCGTGCATTTGAGATTTTCTTTTTTTCTTCATCTTCCCCCTTTTGTAAAGAACAACTGATTTATTCGAAAGAAACACGCAATAATTTTTTTTCCCTTTGCATTTTTTTGATTATTCAATTTGAAAATTACGTAGTTGTTGCTTTGCTTTACGATGTGGTAAAGGATAAAACCAAGGGATGGAAAAAAAAAATCTCCGGATTTCACCCACCCTCTCCAAAAAAAAACTTTTGGAATGAGTCCTGAATAGGACAGAAAAAAAATGTAATTTGAAACCGGATGTTAAATTTTCAGCCAGATCGAAAAACAGATAAATGTGGTTCGCACCCAATAATCTTATTTGTTCCAACCCCCATTCTCAAAATGACTGTTATTAAGGACAGAGATTCAAATCACAAAAGAATGAAACAAAAAAAATGGAAAAAAGATATGAGGACGTAAGAAAGAACAGCTTAAAGGCTTTCCGATTATACGACAGTAAATTACATAAAATGTCAGATATTCGAAAGGTTGTTTTCAATGACAATTTTTAAGAGTTGAAGAAAGTAAAATAACTCTTATGATAATAGAAAAGCAAAGCAGCATAAGGAAGTGCGAAAATACTAACTTACAGACCCATTATTTTAACTGGTAGAAACTATAATTAAACTAGAAATGATTGGTTTATGGAATAACTCGGATAACAAACAGATGAAAAGAATATCCTCAGAAACTAATATTGAATACTTAAATAAAAAAAAATTTAATACCGAAATAGCTTGCTGCCTTGTGCTCTCAACTGAATAGAAGATTCCAACTGTACACTAATTTTAAAGAAACACTTAAATAATAAATGCTTTAGCGTCCAATGATAAATTTAGGTCCACCTAAGTCTGGGATTGTCTTAAAGCTTTAGATTTTAAAAAGATCGAAACAAATTAATCCAAAACCTTGAAACAAACCATTAAGGAATAAACGAAACAGAAATTACCTATGCAACGAATTCCATATGAACTTCATAAGTAGGTTGTCTAATATTTTATAGAGAAATGCAAGAAATTGAAGATAAAACAATACAAAACAAAATATGCGGCAGGCACATTTCCTTTATATATATATAAGAGAGATAAAGTTCCTCCAGCTACTGTAACAACAATATCTTTCTTTTTAAAGGCAAGTAAATAGTTGAAAAGAATTACCGTTCATATTTCACAATATGCATTAGTTAATAGAATTACTTTATACCAATAAATATTATAAAATCGTTATTATATCGCTTAAAGTTGCACATAAACTATTGCTAATAACACTTCTCTCTTAGTGAGAATTCAATATTATTAAAAAAAAGACAAAGAAATCTTAAAATAACTAACTTAGATTTCAAAAGGCAGTGCGGTTGAACATATTTAACGTATGAGAAGCAGCTATGAACTGCAAGAGGCCAGAATACACGAAATTTTGAAACAAAATACTATGCTCAAGGTTCTGTTTATTATATTTAACCCCACAATCTTTTTCAATACCATCGCTATCGTTTATGTTATCATTCAGAGTAAATGAATAACCAGCAGCAAGTTGTAAAAAAGTAATTTAATACGTAGCACTCATTCCACACCATTAAGTCATTGATAACTTTAATAAAAAAAAAAAAAATTACTCGAATATAATGAGTAATCGATTTTTGTGTAATAATTATTACATAATATTTTTTCATCTGCCCGTCACCAGGTGTTCAAACTAATTGTTTTCTAAAGAACATAATAAAAGTTGTTGGAGAAAGGGAAAAAATCAATTAGTTAAAACGAAAATAATTAATTATAAGTATGAAATAATACTTCAAATCAGTGGTATCTTTTTTAAAATCAGTATATATTCTGCAACTTCACTCTGAACTTTCTGAAACTAAATGGAGCAAAAAATTAAAAATGAATAATTGAAAAGTAAGGCAAAAAAGAAAATTCTATGTAAAGTTCCCCCCCCCCCAAAAAAAAAGTTTCTAAAAACAGGTTATTCAAAATACAAAAGGCCTAAAAAGCGAGCAAAACTTCGATCTTTTTAGACAGCACTGACCAATCATAGGGACAAGCAAAAAAAAAAAAATAATAAATAAATAAAAAAAACGTTAAGAGCCCACCATTTTCATAAAAGATGTCTACTTTCACAATCTGATTCATTCATTATTGACGATTTTCCTTCCTTTTTTAGAGTTTTCCAAAAGAAGATAAACTGGATGAAAGGGAAGTTGCTTTAACAAATCCTAATGGATGTTAGAAAGCAGGGACAAGAAAAAGAAAGAGGACAATTCTTCTACTGGCAGAATGTGCTCGCCATTTATAGAAGAAGGGGTCTTCCTCTCTCAGCACGATACAATCTTTCCTGGAACCCAATGTACCTTTCAAAATCGGAAAAAGTGACAGGACAATGGAATGGCGACTAAAGAAATTCCTCGAGCACTTTTAGAGGAGGGGGAAAAGGTAAAAAAGATTTGTAAATGGCTGAGGAGCAAGTAACAAGCATAGTAGAAGACGAGAAAAAACTTTTTTCATCGAAAAAAACATGCTTTTTAAAAAAAATAATTGCAGAAATCATGCAGTAACCTTTTACTAATGCATTAACTGCAGGAAGGAAAAAAAAAAAAAAAAAAAACATTAGTACTAGAAATGTTTATGCGATTAACAATAAAGGGAAAACATTTAAGTCAAATTAAACTTACAACTACTGTTTCTAGTCATTTCTCTTAAATAACGTCTACATCTAATATTTAAGAAAATTATAAATAAAAAAAATACCACATTTTTTCTATTTGGGGTACATAATTTTGTTGATGAAAAACAAATCTGATTATTCATAGTATTTTCATTTATTATTATAAATAATTTGATGCGGAAAAAATTCTGTCGCAAAATAAATATTCCTCATAAATCTACACATTTTCCTTCTTATAATTTTTTCAGCAAATCATGACATTAAGATTCCAAACACACATTTAAATAAGAATATCGGAAAATTCATTAAGGCATTTTTTAATGAATGGTCTACATGATCATTAAAATATATTTATTTTAAAATACGTGAAATTAAACATAGATTTTAAAAATTCAAAGCATCAATTAATGCTTATAGAGATAAAATCGACCGAAAGTTTGGTACCGGAGTTCTATAAAAGTATTGAAAAAATATTAATATAAATGGTAAACAGGTAATGATAGACTAGAAAATATCAATGGAATCTCACGAGGACCGCGTATAAACAAGCTGTAGAGAGAGGAAATGAGGTACTCAGCGATGTGTCTGGAAAGGCATATTAGTCATTCTTATTTGGAATGATGAATCTAGTAGTATTGCTTGGTCATAGAGTAAAAATAAGAAAGGCGTTTGAGTGATAAAGAACCACTGATAAAATAACTATGAAGAAAATGATTATGAAATAAACATAAAAGTTAAAAGAATTCAACGTTTCAGAAATTCTCTGCTCAACAGTTGGGCCATTACAAAATTCAACATGGCTTGTCAATCTGATTTCATACAGTAAGAAAGATTAGCAAAACAGGTGATTGGTTTCTTTGTCATTCAACATTATTTTTTGAGCACGAGGGACTTAAGTTCAGAGTGTATTCCAAATTTGGACTACGAACATCCAAATTTGGGGTGAAATTCGAATCCTCAAATTGTTGAAACGTAGGCCAGAGTGCTATTAGGTGACGTAGTCGAAAGACTGCCCAATATATGATGGACGAAACCCAATATACACACATCTGTGAGTTACAGAATTCAGGCTAACGAAAATTTAAGAGCCCTTATAAGACAAGAATATGCATGTTGTGGAATTAGTTTAATTAGATCCCTCTTTTCCGAGCAATAAAAAAGACGAAGCTGACCATTTTTCACCCAGATAATATGATCGGAATTTACTTCCATCAGTGTGACAAATATATGCAGTACGCTTCAGTAATAAAGAATACCGTCGTTTGTTTCTATGGAAGACTGTGTACAACCACTTGTTGCTACACATATGATAAAATAGTTTTATATAGTCTGTGAAGTAAACATTAAAAAGAAAACTAGACTAAAATACATTTTGGAAAGTCTCGTTTAAAACTGAACTAATTTTAATTATCATCACCCTTCTACCTTGAAAGGTTTTATTCAAATTTATGCGACCCCTTGTAATCGATAATATTTCTAGTTCGAAAATCTAGGATACACTGAAAATTTAGTTTTTCAGACAGCCTTGAGTGAGAATTAACTGCTGAAACACGTCATATCAAGCTCTCTATCACACTTAACTCTATGTCTTCAGACCTCAACCCATGTGGGATGAAATTGGGAACTGAAGTACGTTTTTATCAATAAAACAGCAATCCTACATCGATCATCAACTGACATGAGCAATAGCAAAACACAATCTGATGACACTTTTAAATCATTTTTCCAGGTACACTATATATAGTTCAATTCGTAGCATTACAATATTATCATTCAGTAACATGTATTTTTGAGAAATGAAGAGCCAAATTATTAATAATTTGATACTATGAATACAGTCTGCAAAATGAAGACAATATTAATATTTACTCTGATTCATCAGATAAAAGCGCATTCACAAAACCTTTTTTTCAAAAGATTTCCACAGACCAATGTTATTTCAAGCATTTATATCACTCTTTTTATCCCTTTTCAATCATTATTCCGTGATTAATTGAATTTTCAAATACGTATTGATTTTTGGACTACGCTGAATCTTGAAATATAATTGGATCACATTTGATTTTTACCATATAAACTAGGTTAATTCAAAAAAGGTTTAATTTTAGATTAATACTCAATAATAAAAAATTTTATTCAATATGTTATTCAACTCATTTAAATTCACGCTGAATAAAAAAAGGACTGTAAATTTTCAAGCATAATTATATACTATCATCTAAAAATTCATAATACCAAGTATATACATAAAAACATAAGACAATAAAACGTTAAGGAAATAGGTCACATTTCTATAATCGAATAAAAGATTCATTAATATTGTCTTATTATCAGCCTTTGAATTCTTACTTCAGTGTCTAGATTTATTTCACGAGGATAGGCCCGTCGACTTCACAATAAAAAATATATATAAAATACCAACGCTAAAAAATAAAACTTTTATTATTCATTCAAAAACAGGTACAAAAAGAAAAGATGGCGAATTCCAGAGATGAAAGGTGAAGAAAAAGTGGCAGACAGTGCAAATTATGAAAAGATTTATCAAAAGTTCCGCTATTGATCCAGATATCACTGTGGAGAGTCTCAGACAGGAATATAAAAAGGACGAGCAGACCGGTAATAAAAATATTACCCCAGAATCCCGAGGAGGTGTGTAGCGCTTTTAAAAGGTTGTGGAAACGAATAAATAACACTTCGCAGACGAAAGAGGAATGCGTTGCGAGTGAGAACACGTCTCGGCCCCCAGAGATCTTCGCGTGCCTCGTAACGACCCGCTAAAATGACCGAAGGGAAACCGGATCTCCAACAATAAGCCCCAGCACCCATCTGTCTCGATGTGCTTCCCCTCCCCCTTTCTCTCTTACCTCATTTAGGATGAAAAGAAAGATGGCCACTCCTAGGAAATGAGCCTGCCATTGCAGTTCCATTTCTTCTCTCCCTCTTTTATATCATTTTAGAATAGTAATTAAACACCTGTGACACATGAGGTTTTTCGTTCTACATTCACTTTTTTTTTTATAAAACACCTTTTTTTTTTTTCAATTTTATTGGTCACAGACACAAGTTTCTGACAGAGATTGGTTGAACGCATAAACAACTTTATAGTTAAAAATTCAAATAGTTTTCAATGCAATACATTATTAAGAAAAATAAACCATTAATTATTTATATGATTAGCTCTCAAAATTACATTAATTTCTGAAAATAAGCACTCAATCTAGTAATTGACCACACTTGAAATCCAAACACAGAAGCTATTACATACAAACGACACAATACCCAATAATATATATCTTTTATTAAATTTTACTTTTTTGGTTAAAATTATACTTTAGGGTGCCCTTTGGCGAACTTGGCGATTTTTTGCAGCCACTTCTGTTTGCGCCAATTACAGTGCTAACAGGTATGGTTGAAAATTCAAACATAACGCAACGTCCATTGGATTTTCAAAATTCTAAGAACGATAAACAAATCAGAGTCTCGACTGGATCGTAACCAATCAAAACACGATTCGGTTTTGCCCAGCTTGGCAATCAATCGCGATCACAACTTGGCGAGAAACAAGGGGCACCCTAAAGTATAGTCTAACCAAGATATTTTATTACATAATTACGATCTGCAGTGTTTTGAATTAATTATGACTTTATTTTATTATGAGCTATTATGATTTATGTTCTGCTAATTTGAAATGGCTAAGAAAAAATTAAAAGTACGTAGTCGATGTCTGAGCTGGCTCTTTTTCCAATATTTACGTATAACGAATGAAAAAACCAAGAGGATACAACTAAAAAGACTTTTGGGCAAACATAACATATTTTAAATTTCATTCTTGTAAGACAGAACTAAATCCTTATAATTGGCCGCAGTATATTTTACTTAAAACGACTCTTAATAAAATAAAATCATAATTTCTTATTTCCTAGAATTTTCAGAAATTATTTCTTTCAAAATTAATTTTTTGGTGATTTAAGATATTTCTTGGTGGAATATTATATTACGTTCTTGAATTCACTATGTTTACAAGTTAATATTTGAGAGACAATTTTTATCTAGTAAGTAAAATAATTTTGAAATCAAAAATTGAGAATCCAGAAAAAATATTGTTTAACTTCATATTGGTTTGCATAATTTTAGCTTCTGAGCTTCCTGGGCCAGTCTATAAATTTCTGTATAATAATAATTAATAACTTGACAGGCATTTTTTTCTAGGTTTTGGAAAAAAATTATTAAAATTCTAATTAAGAAATATCATTATATACCTTCATTTTAATTCCTACTATCATTTCATTTATATTTAGGTCAATTAAATATCTATACCACACCCCTGATGTTTAATAGAAAATTATAGTTGTCGAATACTGTTTCCGAATCTCAACGCTCGAAGTGGAAGTAATACCCGCGAGCAAAAGACAACGAAAATTCTCGATTGATTGTTCTATATCATTAAATCTCAGAAGTCGGATAAAAAAATTACTTAATATTCAACGCTTTATCAATGTAGTCATAAAAAATTAAACTAAAATTTAAAATATTAAATTTGAAAGAAATGCATAAAAATATTTAAAAAAATTGTTCCATTAATAAAGACAAATAATTTACAGAAGATGGGAACTTGAATATTCTTTGCTTTTATCTTTTTACCATTATTTTTGTTTCCCAATTAAAAAATAATTAGTTTTTGTCATGGGTGATTTTTATCACAATTCACATCAATTTTATTTGATTTTTAAAAAAATTCAAAATATCATAAAATAATTAGTTTTAAATTAAGAATTTTAAAAAATAAATTCGAAGAATTTTCTTTTGTCAATTGTACTGCAATTAACAAAAACTTCGTTATCTAGTTAATATTTTTTTCTAAATGCGACTAAAAAACC
The DNA here is from genome assembly GCA_026290005.1 of Latrodectus geometricus. Classification (NCBI taxonomy): domain Eukaryota; kingdom Metazoa; phylum Arthropoda; class Arachnida; order Araneae; family Theridiidae; genus Latrodectus; species Latrodectus geometricus. The sequence continues at coordinate 138,128 of JAPDSC010096305.1, forward strand.
ACATGTGCTGAGATATACGAAAATAGAAGCTTTATTTAAATGGCGTATTCACACCTTATAGATTATGAAGCATAATGGCGATAAATACGAGAAATCTAAATCTAATTACGAAGAGAATTGTATCCTCTATTAGCTCCGTCTCAAAAGCAATCAAAAAAATTACCGTAAAATATATTAAAAAAAAATCTATTGGAAGCTAATGGAAAAGAAATATTAGACATATATGGACAGTTTACGAAAAATTCCTCAGATGTGGACTTTTTTAAGAAATCAGTCATGCGCATAATGAGTAGCAATTTGGATGAAAAAATGCTATAACACTCATTTTCAATTGTTGTAATCATTGTAAATTAAAAAGTGGAAACGGTGACGGTGTTTTGCCAGAATTGTTTGACATTGTCTGCCTACTAGGTGGTCTCAAAACTGGCTTGAAAAGAATGCCCAGTTATAGAAAATTCATCAAAATATCATGCATCATTACTCTGTTAAATTGTTGCGTTGAAATAAAATTGCAGAAGTCGCACATATTTTTAAAAAAAGAAAAATAATATATGAAATAAAAAAATTAGCACTACGATAAAATTCTCAAGCAACAAACATTCTATATTCTGCAAAAATTACTATTAAGTACTTGTTATATCTATTACGTAAATGAAGTAAATAAAAATACGCATATATGTTAAATATAAATACTTAACACAGTAAAGTCTAATAGCCAATATATATATTTAAACATTAGCAATTTTTTTTTAATTCAAAGAATGCAGAATTTTATTAGAATTTTTAAATTAACTAATTTGTATATTTTTATTTTAATAAAAATATGCTAATTGTCCTTAAATTCATAAATAGATGATAAAGTTTTCTGATAATTTATTGTATTTCGAAAAAATTACTTTTCGAAATACAATAAATATGGAATGTTTTTTTAGGCCAGATTTTATAAGAATTCATCATGTATTACTACTAAAATATGCTATTTTTATCATCTTTGGTAAAATCAGCTTTATTAGAGGGAAAAATAAATCATGTTGATTTAATTTGATTTATAAAATAATTAATAAACGATTTTGTAGTAAATAAAATTAATTTACAAATTAAAATACAGACAATAATAACAAGGTACAAACGAAAGCAGCTCTTGCATCAATAAACCAGGCTTCCCAAACTTAATACCATAAATGTTAATATAAAACTTTTATATATATAATCTCTCTTCACAAAATAATATCTTGATTTTTCTACAAAGATTTATTAATACTAAGCTACATTATAATATCCAATATTGGAAATAAATTCGTCGCCTAATACTTCACGAAAATTATCATGTTCATATGCAGCCAATCTTTCTCTCTCTCACTTAAGTAACGCTTGGCAAAGTTAATTTACGAAAATCGTACACTTGAAGATTATTTTTCTACTTCAAATTTTTCGCCAAATACTGAAAACTTGGCGATATCTGAGCCCAGTTCCAATATATATATAATAGAAAATTACCTTTGCTATTCGAGCAACTCATTAATTTCCATTTTTGGCAAATGTTAATAAAAATCATAACTACGCAAAATAAACTGCTTACTTTTAGCTTTTGAAACAAATATAACTGATACCAAGACGCGAATTCTTTATAATATGAAAATAAACTGAAACGACAAAGAAAGAGAAAACAATAAATGAAAATCCCGTCTAGTCACTTCGACATTTTTTCATAGCGGCGCAGTTCTTCCTATAATCAATAATTCTTTCCCAGCACAAATAACTGTAATAATTGGTATTCCAGTCAAATCCTTCATCCAGACAGTGAGAAATAAAGAAAAGATTTTCAAGGAAAAAAAAAAAAAATTCCATCTTTCCTTTCCAAAAGAAATTTCTTCGTAACAAATCGGTAAACTTCAAACATACTTGTTTTTTGAAAGAAAGATGTAATTATTCCTTCCCCCCCCCCCCCCCCAACATCACACACAAGTGAATAAGATTTCGAACATAAAACTTCTTCATGCCTAAAAGATTCTGGAAAAAGCACTTTTCTTTTGGCATATGCACGAGAAGAAAAATAAAATATATAACTATAGCATCCTCTTAACTCTCTGCCCCCCCCCATTCTCTCGAAGACAAAATAAATTACAAATTGAAATAAATTCTGACTGGTTTTTCAGAATGATTCTTTTTGTTTTGTTTGATTAAATGTTTTATTTGGAAGAAATTCCATAGAAATCTCGCCTGTTTAAAATGTCACGAAACTTCAAAGCCCTAAACACTGAAAAATTACAGAATTGTAAATAAAAATTGCATTTTTATTTCCATTTTTCTTCGCATATTGACTTTCTTCCCCGCCAAATTTATATTTGCTTTAACTGCATGGATGATTTAATAATACATATTTAAATACATTTCGTTACAAACTATTTATTATTATTATTATTATTGTTGTTGTTCTTATCGTAAAAATACTCTTCACGTGGATTATAACATCAAATCTAAAAAAAAAAAATGCTCTATAATATCATCATAATGGTATTATTCCTAATAAATATCAAAAAAACTTTTTCTTGGATATTTAGCATAGATACCAAGAAATTTTATTTTGTGAAAGATATTCCAAACTCAAAAACTTTTGTTATGAATTTTAAATTCGATTATTTAATTTTTATAAAAAATTAGATTTAGTGGCATAATCGTTTAATTTATTTTACAAAAATTAGATAAACTTCAGAAAGCAATCAATTAAGCTATAGATTTGCCACACATTTATTACTCTTTTAATTAATAAATGTATTAGATTAATAACATTATAATTACTACAAACCCTCTAATTCAAAATGCATTAGATTAATAATACTTACAATTTCTTCAAATTAAAATCGACTAAATCTGCATTTTTGATGTGTGATTTTGAATTCTATATTTTTACGGATGTTACAGAATATATATAGGGAGGGAGATTATTATATTATTTATTACTAAACTAGTGATTCAATAAATAGTTTTAATGATTTTATTTTCATATGAATGATAATATTATAAAGTTATTACAATAATGTGTATATAATTTTCTTAATGATAATTTCTTATTATTCAGTAATGTTTATCAATTCATCGCAATTTATTAGGCGAAAATCTGCTAAAATTATACTTTAAAACTTTGACAATTTTTAGCAGCTTAAGCACATTTATATATAAGCGAATTACAGCCAATTAATACTTTCTTTTTATTTGTTATGAAAAAAACAGAAAAAAAAATATTTAAATCGTCCTTGCTGATTTAATCTAACCATAAAGTGGATGTTATGATATATTTATTTCTTGCATAAACAATCAAATATTAATATTGAATGTGCTTTACATGCTACATGAAATAAATTTATCTTTACTTAATGATGAATAAGTATTTATTTTTTAATAACGGTATCAAGAGGGGCAAATCTCCAATAATATATAAAATAACACATCCCGCCAACATTTTCTTTCTAACTGATCACTGAAGAGCTCATCCCACTGACAAATTGACTTGTTTTTGATGGGTGGACAAAATTGTATATTCGACATTATTGGTGAAAACGATTATTTGTTTAATTCACAGACCCATTATAAGTAAAATAAAGTGACGTACCCATGATCTCAACTGTAACGAAAGAAACAACCACTTTATTATTAAAAATGTCCTTTTTAGGATGTAAAATTCGTAATTCCAGAGTGGAATTTCTAATAATTCTGACAAGTGAAAAAAATATAATGCATATATATCAGTATTGTGTAATTATTTTAAAACATATTATCCTATTAGATCTACCAGAAAATTTTGTCCGTTTTTAGAATAAAACAAAATAATATAAATATTTTATACCTTGAATAAACATTATTGAATAATGTAATTGCCGTCATAATTTATGATTTCGAGTGCAAGCAATATGTACATTACACTTTTTAAAAAAAATTACTCATTTCTGAATTTAAAACATGAAGAAGTACTAGAGTTTCGTACGTTTTTTATAGATTCTTTTTCCTACAAAATATTTTGTAAAGGTGAAAACAAGAGATAATCAGAGAGTATGATGGATGGGAAAATTTTCCCAGAATGGCTCTGCGAATTCCTGACAAGTCACCAAAGAAGTACATGACCTAACATTATCATGAAGCAATAGGATTTCATCGTTATTCTTCCTGGAATGCTGTTTTTAAATTAATCAATTGCTGACAGTATAATCTCGGATTCAATTTTTCGTTTGATTTCATTTGGTATAGAGTTGAAGAGGGTGAAAAATATGGCTTTTTTTATCTCATTGTCATTGGTAATCCGCCTTTCATCTGCAATAATCAACCAGTTCAAAGAGTTCGATTTCGCATCGTAGAAGCAGAGATGTAAATCGATATTTAAAAAATTCTTCTCACATAAGTGGGACTCATCTAAAATATTTCCACCACAATCCTCGTTTCCGAATAATATATTCCGAAACGATTTGCTGAGTTGAATCAAGCCATTCCGCTATCACTGATGCTGTTAAAAAGGGATTTTGCGCAAACATGACTTTGATAGATAGTATTGTCATCGATCAAGATGCTTGAGATGGTTGTCCAGAGCGCGTCAAAGTCAATGCCGGTCAAAAATCATCTTTTTGTGCTTTACAGGCTGTGCTATAACGCAACATGTTCCTGTTACATTTCTATCTTACTGGAATTCATACGAAAAATAGTGGCGTCAATAAATTGTCAATAGCCATGAATAAACGATTACGTCTCACTTAAAACTAGAAGGAATCATCATTTTAGTTTATTTGCTCTGTTAATAATGAATATACTCAGTGATAAAAAATGAGAGAAATCCAAATGTGAGCAAAATGAATAACATATTCTTGTAGAAAATTATTCTAACAAAAAGGGCAGAACTTTCAAGTAAACCAACATTTCGCTGTTGAGTTGGAATCTTTAATATGAAATTATATTCAATACAAAATATACCCCATAAGTTAAATGGCTTAAACATTTTGATGAATTAATTTTTGCAGAACGTGTAACAAATTGCAAAACTTAAAAATTTAATACCATTTTACAAATTTATCATTAAAAATGCAATACAAGCACAGATATAAGCGAAAAATTTAAAAATATGTTAATATTTAAATTACCCGCCAAGTTATCAAAATCGAAACTGTGGTGAAACAAAAATATTCTTATGAAGCTCGTTCCATTCTTTAACCCAACAGATATTTTAAGTAATATTTAATATATACAAGAGCATTTTTAAATTATGAAACGCAGATAATTGATGCAAATTAAGAATTTTGTATTTTGAAAAAAAATTTGGCAACGTTTAAAAAAATGGCGGGAGGATAAATTATAAAACCAGAAATCATTTTTTTTCACAAACGGGCCTGAATCTTTCAGTGAGAAGCAATCATGACGCATGCGCAAAAACGAATTTCATGTTTTACAGCTCTAAAGGTTAACAAATAACTTGACAGGAAAAGGAAGCCGAAGAAGAAGAAAGATATCAAAAAAGTAATCACATCGATTGCGACAACCAGCTACCCAATTAAATATTCTTATCTATCTGATTACCAATAAGTACAAACAATTACCGGGATGATTTTCAGTGGATTGGTAGACGTGATTACGTTCAGAGACCAATTCCAAACAATACTTAATGAACTGCAGGAGAGGGACTTGATAAAAAATGTATTTAAACACAGTCAAGGTTGTTGACGGATGGTAATCATACTTTTTTTGTGGTCAATTTGAAATTTCCTCAAGGAGAAAACTAGATATAAAAAATATTTAAGTACCTTTCATTTATGCTATTCTTTTACATTATTTATGTAAAAATGATTCGGTGTTTTCGTTTAATCAGTAAATAGCGATAATTCAAAGTTTGATAGTTAAATTTTTTTTTCATGTTATTCCGATGTTCTTTATTTCCATAAATATACATACATCAAGTGTAGAACACAAAAAAGATGGCAATGCTGTAATATTCAATAAACATCGGGTCTTATAAATTATAAGGAATACATTTGCAGTGAAATAATAAGTTCTTAGCTAAAATACACACACTGGCCGGTAAATTAAAAACTAAATATTTTGTAAGACAACTCACACACAACCTTTCTTAACAATAACATCTCTTATTAGTTTAGGCATCGAGTTTACGAGCTTCTAGAGAGCATTTGCCAATAAAATATCAAGCATTGGCTAGAACATGTTTTTAGGTATTATAAATTAAATGGAAGAGGAGAGTGATGTTGGATGTATCTTTACCCCATATCTCAAAAAATTTTTATGGGATTAAAATACAGGCCCCTGCTGTAGCCAAGAATGTGTTGGCAGTCAGATTAGTGCTGTGTTCGGCAAACTAAATTAGAATACTCTTCGCTCGAAGCATTTTCGTCTATGAAACATACGTTGCTATTAATGTCAAAATGCAACATTACAGAATGCACTTGATCTACCATTATACTAAGCCATTTCGACGCTATTTATTTACCTTCGAGGAACAACATCACGGCACCACTTCCATGAGAGCAGAACACATCCCGTATCATGATACTCCAACCAAGTCCTCGCATGGAGCCAGTACATAGACATACGTGACGGAACTCCTGGTCTATACCATAGGTTATCAGGTATTGTTCAGCAAACTAAATTCATTCATTCGTCATTTCTCGCCAAAATCGATGTCTTTCATCAAAGGAAATAAGATGTAGGAAAATAAGAAATGGGTAATG
>JAPDSC010096305.1:154846-184846 GCA_026290005.1 Latrodectus geometricus
AATTACTTTTTTGCAAAAATGCTTATGATTCACACTTGAAACTGTTGATTATACTCTGAAGCAAGGTTGAAGACGGAAGTTAGATTTGGCAGGAGACAACACGAATTGCTTTAACAAGTCGAGATTTCTGTCGTTAATTGCCAACAATTCGAAAGATTTACGATTCTCTAATAAAAACATCAATCCTACTTTCCTAACCATACAATAAAATTGGAATAAAAATTAAATGATAAAAATAAACACACGAAAAATGCGTGAAAATGAGTTCGCGAATCTAAATTATCATTGCGTCTATGGGACTATGTTAGGGACCATCCACATATGATATAAAATAATACATATAGTTGGAAGTTTCTGTAAAACTTAGAATAGCTAGTATAAATATGCTGAATTAGAAAGTTTCAGATTTTTCGACTTCTAATTAGTTTAATATGGATTTGATTAAATTTGATTCCTTAATTAAAAGTGGAAAATATTAAAAATTCAAGGTTCAATAACAATTTCATTAAAATTACGCATTTTTTTCAAATAGTAACAGGGAATGATGAATTAGTAAGTGGTTGAAAACATTCCGACTAAATGTTTGCGAAATGACGCCATCACCCACAAAAATATAGTTTCATCTAAAAAAAAATACAATTAACCCTAAAAAAAAAATAACAGGCAAGATTCGCGATATCTGACAGCACTGAACTCCTTTCTTGAATGCAAAGGGGGTGGGGAGTATTATTTTTTTTTATTTATTTATTTATTTCTTATAACGCGGCATGCAAGTCGAAACTCGCCAATGGCGCACAAGTCCACACATCATATCCTGTCATTAAAAGAAAAAAAAATCAAGTTTCTCCTCATAATACTCCAAAGTAGTTGGGAGATTATGGGGGGACACCTACTCTTTTTTTCGTTTCAGTTATCTCCCTCCCCTCTTCGTGATAATAAAAATAAAAATCTGTGGCAGGAATTCAGGTATTCGATCAGGGGGTGAAGAGAGGCTCCCAAAAGGAAGATGAAAGAACGTGGGCTGACAGGTAACAGAAGGACATCAGGTGGTCGGATTAAATTCCTCAACTTGCCAAAGTGAATGAGTCAATTTCCGGTTAGGTAACTAGACAAACCCCGCTCTCTGAGAATACAAGGAGCCGCTACTCAAGGGGGAGTTGTCAACTCAATGTCCAATTTAAACAGGGAGTGTCCTGCGAATTAAAGCTTTTTATGGCTCCACCTCGCACCAACGCAGTCTTTTTTAATACGAACGCAAGGCAATTAATGAACGCACGCAACAATTCACCCGCAGGAGGAAGTACTTGGAAAAAAACTGTGCACATTTGTCACATAACAGCATTTTTTTTCCCTATAACATGTGTACCAGCTGTCTCAAGAAATCATGCCCATCTGTCAAGTCCTGTGTACTGCACATTGAAAAAGTTAACCAAAATCCAAATTATGCAGCATAACCAATTATATTTTAATTGAAAATATAAGAGCTGTAACTTAAATGCATTTTCACATCAATATTACGATATACAATAATTTTCAGAAGGAATGACGCGACACTTATCAGTTTGAAAGTTAATGTTTTAGCAGTGCTGCCTTCTTACGGATACAGAGTTTACGTGGTTTTAAAAAAAATAAAAACATTCAATTATGATTCACAAAATGGATACAAAAGGCATGAAAGTCGCTAAAAATATCAACAATATTAAAATTTAAAGACATCTTCAGATAGAGATTATGCAGCAAGAAAATGAATGTGACGATCATGCTTGTGTGCGAATCTAATTTAGATTAAAATTTGCGAAATCTCACTTATTCTGGCAGTGAAAAACATCAAACTTTATAGACACTTCAAATAACATGCAATTTGTAGCTATTTTTATCAACATAAGTAATCTTTCGACATTCAACTTAATTCTTCGTTTTTTGATAGTCATTTCAACATGCATGACTACTGTATATACGAGTTTCTGTTAGCAAGTTAAAAATAAATACATTGAGGACTCATATTATTTTAGCATATATTTTCAATATTTCTCCCCCATAATTTATTCCTAAAAAAACTGGAACAAAAGAACAATCTGCATTATTTTTTAGTAAATTTTATATGTTTTTAATTACATTAAATACGATAAATATCAGGCTGGAAAGAAAGAGATTTTGATTTGGGAAAAAATAAATAAATAATAAAAAATAGGCAGTGTTGTGAGAAAAACAAAATTGTTTTTTTGCCAAAACAAAATATAAAGAAAATATTAATTTCTTCAAAAAATGTTGAATATCTTAAAATAATTTGAAAATAGTTTAATTGAGGAAACAATATTAATATCAAAGAGTTCTCTTTATCTAATACACCAATGTTAACATAAATCCATCAAAAACTGTGAGTTTTATAATTATCTCACACTTAATTTTATATCAACATATACGGAAATATCATCAACTGATGATAATCACTTAGCCAAACTATTGATTCGAATCTTTCTAAATTCCAATGATTTCAAAATATCGATTCATCGATATAAAATGTAACGATATGAGATGTATATATGGGCAACATGATATTAATGAAAACTATCAAGCAATTTTCAGATTTTTGTCCAATAATTTTTAAATAATAAACTCTTGAGATAAGAATGCTTTTGTTATATGCCCTGCTTATGCAGATATACAAGATTGGAACGGGACTGACAGTATTACGCGCGATTTATTTCCCGTCTAATATATTATTCAAATTAAAAATTATAAGAGAGGGACTAGATACATTAACATTTAATTCGAGAAATCGATGGAAATATGCTTTCTTTACACATTACACTACATTTCATATGAAACTTTCACTTAAATTTTGTAAAATAGATTAATTTACTTAAATAAAATAAAACGGAAAAAAATACAAGAAAAAGTTAGGTACAGCTCGTGATAAAAAAATAATCCATTGCAAGCATCCAAGAAAAAATTTGCTTAAGTATGTTAGGCAAATTAAAAATCATAAATATGTAAAATTCAGAACTTTTTTTTCCTAATTTTGCGTTATTTAAAATTAATATGATAAAAATTAAATGACCCTTACTTCATATTTAATATTGTGGTTATTCTTTCATGAAATAATAAAAATACAACTAGTTATATCCAGAGTAAAATACTCATTAAATAAATGAAAATCAAGTTCAAATTCAATGACATTAATTCATCATATTCCACTAAGGATTTCAACTTCATCATAATTTGAAGTTTCATCTTTAACAGTTTTTAAAAATTTATTTCAAGACTGAAGAGATTTATTTGACACTTACATTATTTCAGAATTTTAATTTTAATTTTTTTTTTTTTTTTAAATAAAACACAATAACTTTATTGGAAAAGGATAATTACTACACGCAGTCAGAATTTAATCTCGATTTAATATCATGTAAAAATCCTACAATTGGATCAATCGCTTGAATAGTTAGAATAGTATATAATTATTAATTATATATATAAAATATTATATCGTAATTTTTTCGAAAAATTATCAATCGACACACGTAAATCATATTGTTAGGCAAACAACAATAACTCTTATTAATATTATTGTTTCTACAATTAGCCAATGACGTAAAATACACTGTTCGAATTTTATATTAATAAAAACTAATTTCTTATTACATATTTCCCAGATAAAAAAGGAGTGATAAAAGTGGAAGAACACTGGTTAGACCACTAAAAAAAGGTAATTCATAAGATTGACGCATCCCTTCTTCCTTTTCACCTTTCTCTTACAGGCTTAAGAAAAGGCTCGAAAAGTAAACAAACGTAAAGCAAAAATAACAGCACCAGAAAAGAAAAAAAAAAAGAACGAGCACTACTTAAAATGAAGTGCCTGAAACTAAGTAGCGAAAAAATAATAAAATATAACATTCTGAATGACTAAAAACATCCGCTTGAAGCAAATAGAATTGCAGGGTATATATTTTGTAGCTTAATATACTGTGAGATCATATGTATGCGTTAGTATGCATTTAACATTTGGCTAAAGCTATCTTTAGTTTTAATGAAACTTCCTTTGTTTCCAAGCTCCTGTTAATCACCATTATATTTTACAATAGTTATATTAATTTTCAAGAAAATTAAAAATAAATAAAAAGATTAAGTTATATATTCCCCAATGATCAATATTAAGCAATTACATTCATATTACTGAAATAAATGAATTTTTTTCAAAAAAGAAAATAATATTTTTTTTAATTTTTATTAATTCATTTAGGAAAGATTAGCGTTTTCAATGTATAGTTTATTAAATGGATATATTTCAAAAATATTTTTTTATCATTATAATGTGAAAAAATAATATTTCTATAAATTTATATTTTAGCTAATTCATAAAAAAGCGATATTTTATATGAAATAAAAAAAACTATACAAATGTAAATAAAAGCAGCTTAATTTTTCCCAAAATGCGCTAGTAAACAACACCTTCTAATTTTACATTTAAAAAATGAATTGAAACTTTTTAAAAAATATTCTCAATCTAGTTGAATAATTCTTTCTTTGTACTTGTATGAACTAATTATAGTATTGTCTAGTGTTTATTTAAAAAAATAATAATATTCTTTTAAATAAAAATTACAAAATTTGGTAAACATCACAAAATAATATTTCTGACTTTTTAAAACAATTTTTAAAGCACGAAAATATAGAAAATCTCGCATAAAAAACATATTAGCTTGAATTTAAAACTAATAAAACATCTTAATCAAAATTATGTAACACTTTAAATTATAAATTATTTTATGTATTTGTTATTTTAAGCAAAAGTTAGATCATGCTCTCAGTAGCAGTTAGTACACTCTACCGCATGCATATAAATGTGAGAATCACATCTAGTCACTATAATCTAAAATAAATCGCCCTAACAAAAATCAGGTATTATGCTATTTTTAAGTTATTTAAAATAAGATTTTTTTAATAACAAAAAATATTCTAAATAAAGGAATTAAAGTAAATCTTCCATTTAAAAAATTTCGAAATAAATTTTCTTTTTCCAATGAATAATTTAACACTCAAAAATAGCTTTCAGAAAAACAATCATTACCATTGTTGGAATTACACAACTTTATACATATAATCTAAAAAAAAAACATTAAAAAAGTAATATATAAATACACTACATATATATTACTTTATTATTTGAAGCAAATTCCTTCAAATATAATGTAAATGATACATAAATTAAAATGAGCAAGACAACTTTTAAATCATATTCGTATAAATACTCTTTAATAATTTATAATATTCTTCCTTAGTACCACCACATGCATGCCAAAATTTTTATGGAAATGAAAAAATAAAAATTAAGCCTGAAGTTCAATTTCACTCTCAATAAACATAACTTTATTTTAATATTTGCTGGAATCTTTTCTTATATTTTCAATAAAAAAAATTTTATTTCAAAAATATTGAAAAGCATTCAGGTTAGAAGAAATATCTAACATAATAAATTATTCAAGAGCAGATTCCAGGCAATAATAAAATGCATAAATGTTGCAACTGCAGGTTCTATTATATATTTCTTTTAAACCTTATAAAGCTTTTATTTTCATTTAATATACCATTTTTTATAAGCAATACATTATTATATATATATATATAATAGAAGGATGATTACATCTATTATAATTAGATTTAATGCTGTTAAAATCAAAAAATTTCCAGGAAAGAATAATAAAATTTCATCAAATAGTACATGGTGATCAAAATTAGATAAAAGAAAATGTATCAACAGGTAAAATTATGTAGCAAAAGAAAAGAATAACAATTGTTCTATTAGTCTCAGCTAATTTATTACACTTGATGAATCCACTTAGAAAATTAAGTTGCCAAAAAATTTAAATGATATCTTAATTTTCCAAAAGTTTCTGAAATGTATTGATGGGTATTTTTATCAATTCTTAAAAATCAAAGAATGAAGAAAATTTAACAAGTTAAAAATAACAAAATTATAATGAGAAATTAATATATAAAATTAACTGTTTACTATTAAATATTATAATAAATGTTTGACTAATTGGTTAAGAACCATCAATGGCAAAAGGAAATAGAAACTTCATGGGCTAGTATCCTTGGATAAACATACAATTTTAATTGTAATTATTAATATTAAAAGTAATTGTGTGAAGAATATGTAATTAATAATGCATAATTAATAAGGCTTTGTTACCCCATTTATGTACATATACTCACAGCTATTCATAGATAGAAATATACACTGATTACACATAGTTAAAGAGAAGTCTATAGTGCATTAGAAAAGCAAAGAACAGAAATTAACAAATTGCATCAATATGATTTTGTTTGCATCATTCAAATTAATAACAGCGAGATGTTTATCAAGAGTCAAATTCTTATTTGATTTCATTATTTAAAAACCAAGCTGATGATATGATGATGCCCTTGCAATGCGATTTTTCACGGCTAGCTTCTTTGTTACTCAAAAATCACATTTAATTTTTTCATGAAAAACAAACTTGTTTCCATTGATATTATGTAAAGTAATTACAGCTTTTTTGCATGATTTATAATATAAAAAAATTAGCTACATATCTTTATGCTTATTATCATCCCAGAGAAACATGATATTGTACAAGAATGTTAATCAGTTTTTCAGACTGTTGCAAAAGCAAATTCTTTTTATTTATTTCTTTAATCAAAATAAAAATTCAGTAAATTTAAATATATTTCAAATTTTATATCCTTGCAATTTGTTTTCCCAAATACTTAAATAGTTCCCATAGTTCTACAATCAGAACAGCATCATACAGTATTGTATTCTTTAGCATTTACTTTATTAAACTGCAAAATTTCAAGGAATGTAAGAAAATTTCTTTTATTATCCATACATGAATTTGCATGACATGTATTCAATTAAACATTTGGCTTCATTCAGGTATTCAAACAAACTCCAAATTCAATAAAATTAAGATCGAATTCTATAATACTCATGACATCATACTTCCTCAGATAATGTGTCAACTTCCTGCATACAGTAGCAGATTTGCCACATCATATTTAGAAATTCTGTCTCATGGCATACTAAATTACAGGATAGAAGATTTTAACATTTTAGCTCGGAGATATCATTTAATCTCCTAGAAAAGACTGATCAGTTAAACAAGATAATAAATTGTTCATTATAATTTTAAGGCAGAAAAATAGGAAATACTTATTTACGTGTAATGTGCTAAGCCACTATCCTGTCTAATGGTCAGCGTACCTAACTATAGATGGGGAGGACCTGGATTGGAATCCCAGATCAGGCATGGATGTACTTTCTCTGTGTTTCTTGTCCTTTCCTGAGATGATGTATGAATATGACCCACCCTATAAATGGGTTTGTGGTGGTGTGACGTGGGTAATGCCATTCGCCTCCGTGACTTGGATCACAGGTGCCCACTAGGTTATGCTAAATAAGTAGCAATTTCTGGCCTTGTAGCATAAGATTAATCACGCAGTGCAAACCATTATTATTATGTAATGTATAAATTTGCTATTAATATTTACATTTTTTCATAATTCATTCCCTAATGATACAAAGTCTTAGTACCTTACAAATTGGGAAATTTAGCAGCAACATAGAACTGATAATAGTATATACGTGAACTTGACCCTTATAAACAATTCTTGATTATCAAAGAATTATTTTTAATTTCAGGACAAATCTGATGCAATTATCATGTATCATAACAGAGAGAGCTGTAAAAAGCTTAGAAGCCTGATTACTGAACTTAAAATAGAGTTTAGTACAATAGACTATAACACAAATGTTTTCAAATATTTGTTAATTTCATTTCAAATTAAAGTGAATTAAATTCAATGAATTAATGATTAGAATATACTTTTCTAACCAATATTGAATTACTTGGTAAAATTTTACTCATTTTTTGCAGAAATCATGAATGCCATATTTTAATAAATTTATACTTATCTAATAACTACATACAAACGTAAAAAATAAAATAAATAAATCAAGTATTCTAAAAGGATTAGAAAAAAGTTTATAACAATAAGACATTTAACATCCATTTTAATTTGATAGAAGGTACATTTATAAAATTTGTTGAGTAAAAAAATGACATTTTTCTTTGAGAAGTGAACATCAGCTCTGTATCAGAAATATTTGCCTACATGTTATTTTATAGTAACTTAACTTGTCTATAATTTATATGTGAAGCCTGTTGGCATACTGTCAGTTTCGCACTTCCAAGGCACAGATCCAAAGTTCGATCCTCGAATTTGACAAGGTCAATTCAGCCTTTTATCCCTTCAATGGGTCGATGAAACTGAGCACTAAGCATGCTTGGGAATTAAACATTGGGGTTTTAATGATAGTTGACCATTTAACCATGGCATATGTGTGTGCTTCACATTACAGGACCCTCAGTCAGATATAAGTACTGCAGATCTTATGTGGACTGTTGTGCCGCTGTGTTTAGTTTTTAACTCATGTGAAGATATTAAGCAACAATTATAAAAACAAATAGCAAAGTGTTTGTACATACAAACCTGAAAATACTACAAAAGCGATAAATATAAGTTACAGAAGAATATAATTTTATAAATTAAACTGCTTGTCAAATGATGTTTTACTTAATTTTTTTATTTTGATTATTTTTCAATATTTAGTGTTACATTTTATTTTTAACATTTTTGGAATTAACTTTATTTGATTACATTTTAACAATTCTAGAACACTTTAATTTAGAAAACTAAAGCATGACCCTAAACTTTTATTGCGTTATCTTTGGTTTATTTGTTACGCAATGTTCACATTTCACTTTTTGCACACAAAAATTAATTAGATTGGGAATTACCGTTTGGAATCTACTTTAGTGGATTCTAAACAAACATGCAATCTGTTGAACTGAAGGCCAAAGCAATAATCATTCACCTGCCTGCTCAACACTGTATTGTCTTTGACAACTAATGTTAAAAATGAAAATTTTTAATGATTAATATTAAATTAGGAATATAGGAATGGTATAATAGCTTCATAATGAAA
Source organism: Latrodectus geometricus (assembly GCA_026290005.1). Taxonomy (NCBI): domain Eukaryota; kingdom Metazoa; phylum Arthropoda; class Arachnida; order Araneae; family Theridiidae; genus Latrodectus; species Latrodectus geometricus. The sequence goes on from JAPDSC010096305.1 coordinate 163,878, forward strand.
GATTTCATATAACTTTGCAGCAGTTACTCTTGACGCAAGAATTTTTTGCAAAGAAAACAATTAACATCTTTCAAATTAATCACATAGAATTGTAAGTTAAAATGACAAGGAAAATTTTAAATGATTATACTTAATACATGGAAAATAACAAGCAATATTTTTCTAAAAATTGCATCGTTGAAAAGCTTATATTTTTAAACTATTTCTTGCATTTTGTCATACAATAAAGTACAAGAATTTTATCATGTTTGATTGCTAAATGTAAAAAAATTACATTGATTGGAAAAATAATGACAGTTAAATATAAGAAACACCAAACTTATATTGAAATTACATTTTTAATATTATAACTAATATATTAATTTTTTTTACGTAACATTTTAATTATGACTATTTTTAAAGATAATTAAATTATAATATTTTATTCCAAACTTTTTAATAATATTTAAGATGACTATTTCAACCATTAAAATCTGTTTTATCTCAAAAATCAGCCAACTCTATTAACTTATTGTAGTCTAACCTTAAGCATATATTTCCAGCTTTATGCTAGATCATTCAAAAATATATTGCATATGAATATTTGCATATCTTACACTCAAGCTATAATATGGGCCATTAGCCAAGTTTTACAATATTCTCCAAAATGAGCCTGTAGATTTACAATGCTTTATTTTACAGTTTAAAGAATAAAGTACAGCTATACAAATAAGGATACAAATCTGATATAAGACATTCATGCTAATTTTATTTGATGAATATATTTTTTTGATTCATCAAATAATTTATTTCTTTAGTTGTCATATGTTGAATATTTCACCGATTTCCATTCTGACAATCACATAAATTCCAAAATATCTTTTTGAATTTTTTATTCATGCCCTCCAGGTTGAAAAAAATATGTTATAATTTTAGCATTCAAGGTAAGACTGATAATCATTTGACTTTAAAGTATCAAATAAATAACAAACTTTTGACGACTAATTTAAAGACTCTTGTTTCCATTTTTGTCAGTATATTTTTTTTTCTTTTCTTTTTTTTATATTTAAGTTTTATTATAAAAATGCAGTAAATACATATTTTTTGTTGCACAAATATTTTAAACGTTTTAAAAAATAAATCTTTTTAATAATAAAAATATGTTCTATCATCAATTTAATTCTGAATAGATTTAAAAAACACTAATATTTCGCACATTGGAGGAAATGTAGGATTTTTTATATAAATATCATTGAAATAAGATTTGTAATTCATTGTTATTCATTTATTTAATCCAAATCTGCTTTATATCAAAATGTATCATGAAAGTTAAAGAAATTTTTAAGAAAAAAAATTCTTGTCAGGTTGAATTTACATAAAAACTGAAAGTTGTCAAAACTTTTCAAATACTGAAGTAAATAAGTTTTAAAACAATAATAAAAATAGATATTAAATAAAAGAACAGTAAAAAACTTATTATAAATCAAATAACAATTTATGTATTAATTACAATTACCGTAGGTTAAAAACAATACAATTATAAAAATATCCCATTCTTAGTATGTATAAAGATTACAAACTAAAAAATTAATATTATTTTATTTCATTTAGGTACTATTAGTAATTTTTAATTTTATTTTATATCATCAAAACAAAAGATATAATCACATCTTAATAAACACTTTAAATATTCATTGTTTACGTTTTTCAAATAATTTTTTTAAATATTCAATGTAATGAAAATATTCTTTCTGAAGTATTCTAATATGTTATTATACGGAATTTAAACTGAAAATTTTTACTTCAAATTTCCATAAGTTTTTTTAAGGAAATGTTTGGCAAAAATTTATTGAATAGCAATTGATAGATATTAAAAAACCTGTTAATCATAGTTTTATATTTCTATCAACAAATGAGCTAATGTATTCCTCCTAAAAATTTACAACCCAGAGAGATATCAGATACTATGATTTTGCCAGTCATAATCACATACACAAACTCATTATTATCATATCACTAAAATCATGCCTATCAATTGGGCTACAAAACTACTCTTTCTAATCCAGAAATGCTTGTTGTGGTATTAGTACCATAGTGGCACCATAAACAGAGATAACAAATACATACATGTATTGTTCATATCACCATGAAAGTTGCTTCGATTATAAGAATTGATTCTACTCTTCCCATATTATAAATCTGATAATAAACATGAGGGTGGATGAACCCTTGGACATCATTTTAAATCAAACTGTTAAAATGCTTAAAAGTAATATATATTCTTGTAAAACAATGTGTTTCCACTTTATTTTAAGAGCATCATAATAAATTGGTCCAGCTTATTTTGTTACAAATTGTATCATTAGTTTACCCTACTGAAAATTATAGTATTGAAAAAGTGTTGATTAGTAAAATTTGGAATGACAATTTTTGGTCACTGAAGATCAACTAAATTGAAACAATATACTACAAAGGTATTCTTTCATTATAACTTTACTATTAGATACATCTTTTGCAACAGCTTATATATTTTTTAAATGTATACAAATACATATGTACTGAATGGTTTCAATAACACTTTATTTCTCTTTATTTTTAAATATCTCTTTTAAAAAAATCATGTACACACTGTAATTTTACTCTTTAAAATGCAGCAATCTTGTTTTATTTTAAAGAATTAATATTGCATCTTATGAAGTTAAATTTGGAAAGCACGGGAAAGAAAAAACTTAAGAGGATAAGAAACTTTTTTTGTGTAAAACATTTATGCTTCCTGTCTAAGAAAACAAAAAAATAAAACCATTTTCTTTGAAAAATTAAATTTAAAATACAAAAGAATTCTCCATTTAAGAAAATATTATTTCTTAAGCAAATCCACATGCAACAAAATAATACTTCAAAAGCAATATTTACAAAAATATTTCGTAACCATATTCTAAAAAATACACACAAGGGAAGAATTAAAACAAGTAACACAAAAATTATAATTTTTTCAGTTAAAAGTTGATATTTGAATTTTGAATTTAGTAAAAAATAGTATCCGCAGATATAGAAAATAAGAAAACTAGGATTAATTTGAAGGACAAAATTGAAAATGTGTAGCTTATAAATAATATAATTAACATAAACTCAACCAGATTTCATGACATTATTTATTTTCATAAAAATAAATTATGTGGATGCATTTTATTATTTAGATTACATTAAATTTATAAATTCCTTACTGAAAGCATTATAGTCAATTTTGAGCTCTATAACCTCTAGTTCATTTATATTAATGAAAATCATGATGAATGTTAATTTATGAATGTTCATTAATAATTCAATTATTGAATTATTAATGAATGTTCATTTATATTAATTTACAAATTGATTCAATAATTTTATACTGCCTTATGTGAATCCTTAGATAATATTTCAAAAAAGACAAAATATATAAATATATCTTTAGATAATATTTCATTAATATTCAAAATACAAAAATATCCTTAGGTAACTTCATTAGGAACAAAATTCATTAATTCAATATTTATACATAAACAATGTTTGTGTATGATTACTCAAATCATTGCACGTAATTTTATCTTTAAGGCAATTTAAAATGCACTAGGGAAAAAAAATCATAATGTTTTAAAATTAAGAACTATGTACGAACAATAGTTCTATTTATAGTTCCCGCATCTTTAAAAAATATAATTTGGTGTGTGGTTGAGGCAAAATGTGGTTTATTATGTAAAATATAAATGCTTTTACAAATTTTATAAATATTTTTTTATATAGGTTAATCAGCTAAAAATGCCATGAAAAACAACCCAACCAATATTAAAAAATTTAATTTCTAAATTAATACTAAGAATAATTTAAAGAATTGTGAAAGTTTAATTAGTCAATGGTGTGTTATATCAACTTCTACATATTCACTAATCTTTATTTTTAATTTCTAAGTATTTTCTAGATTAATTCTTATATAACAAGTATAAAAGGGTAGAACTTTGACTCACAATATCAATAAATTTCAATCAAACCACACTTAAAATTAACACATGGATTTAAATTATTATATTCATCTGTAAACTTTTAAAATAATAATTTCCCTTTTCTTCAAAAGGTAAATTAAATCAATCATCACAGTAAAAATTAATCGATTTTCCAAATTAGAACAAAATTTGTCACTACTATTTATAAAAGAATGAAACTTTGACAAATGAACGTTAAAATTTCTCCAATTATTCAACATTGTTCATGATCAACTAACACAAAAATGAATATTTACAAAAATCACCCTTCTGTAAACAAGCGTCTTTATTTACTCATGATTTATAATATTTATAAATTGAAAAGTATGCTAACTTACCTAAACATCAGCAAAACAACATAGAAATTAGAGAAATGTTCTGTATATTCCTTGTGCGTTTATGAAAAGTACACATATGTTTGGAAACAAGTAAACAAGAGCCGGAAAATTAAATGAAAAAATAAACAAATCCTGCGCGAAAGTGCTTCAGATCGGTAACAATAGTTATTTCTTCGGGTCTATCAAATCAACAACACACAAATCTAGTTTAATCCCGGACTAGCAGATGACATCTCGTTAAGTCAAGAAGAAAATCGTCAGTTTAATCTGACATACTAAAATGTATATACAACAATATTATCAACACGCGATTATTTTCACAAAACGCGTCCGCTCTCAAAGTATGCTTTCTTCGAAGACTGGTTGTCTCTTTTCTCCTAGCTCAAGTTGAGTTGAAATCAACTTTTCTCCGCGACTCAGTAGATTTTTTTTTTTCCTCTTTCCCTCTTTTTTTTCACGTGCACAAAATTACAGCCCGAAGCGATCCCTTCTTTTTCCTCACGTCTATCAACGACAGAGAATTTTAGGGTTACAATAAAAATAGGCGGTGCTAAGAGATATTTCTTAATTCTTTATCGCCAAACTAGGAGGAACATCTTAAAAAGATTCTACAATATTCTGTACGTATTTATAATTTATTCACGAAATTAAAATATTTAATAAATAATATAAAGCACATAATTTTACAATGTACATACATTTACTATTCTTTAATTAATATTATAATGGCAAATTTAATTGAAAATAATGTTCATAACATATTATATATTTTATTATAAATGCAAGTATTGCAATTATTTATCTTTAAAGATGACAAATTTTTTTGTACAATCGTAAATTTTTAATTAAAAATATATACATAAATTACTTATTTTAAAAATTAAAATTGTATCAATTAATATTATTTGTTTTTGAAAATGAATGAGTTAGATAATGCAACTAGAATAATTAGATCTTAATGTGTGGGTGTGTGAAACACGTGAATTCTTTCTTTTTTTCAATTGTTTGATACAATAATTTTCTTCTAAACTATCTTCTAAGGTGGAAAAAAAGAACTGAATATAAATTTCGAAAAACCTAATTATTTCAGTTATATAATTTCTGTAATCTATTTCTAAAAATAAAATTTAAAAGTCCTTCCTTAGTTTTTGCAAGAAAATTAATTGAAAATTTTTAAAATAAAAGAAGACTTTCTTTCAAACATATGTATATTTCAAATATTTTAAGTAGAACTTTCTTTCAGAACACTATTTCACCGAATTCAGAAAGAAAATTTTAACGAAAAATATCACTTCAAAACTTTGAATAACAAAAAAGAAAATGTTTTTTTATTTTTTAAGTAGTCTTTTTAGGAGAGGAAGAAAAGAAGCAATATCAGACCTCTTTGGTTTCAAGTTTCTTCAAGATTTACGTCAAACGAATATAAATAATAAAATACATAATGAGCCTTTCAAGAAGAATAAAAACGATCTTATGCTCTTATCCGTAAAATATCTTAGCGTAGTGCAATTGAAAACAATAAAAAAATGAAAACATTCGGTGAAATGATTTAAGTTTCACTTCATAATTTAAAATAAACTAAACGTTTCACACATTTTTTCAATTAAAATTATTTTTTATTAATGTATACTATTCTTTTATAATTATTTTTTTTAAAAGTACTCAACAAATGATATTTAAAAAATATGAGTAAGATTACAGGCTGTTCACCTGATACTTTTTAGTACCATATTGTTAAAAAAAAATTAATTTTAATAAATATACAAAGCAATTATTTTTCTGTATAATTAATACATTTCAACTTAAACCTTTCCTTAATTTTTAAAAATTCAGAATTTATTTAATATTTTTATTTAATTTAAGTATGAATTAAAATTGAAGTAAGCCAGATTTATGAAAAAATTTTAATAAATAAATTTTTTATAACAATTGTTAGTAAAGAAAAGTGAGACCAAATGTTAAATTCGGATAAATAATTTCTATTATTATTCATATTTGATATTTTCAAATTATTTTCGTTTACTAAATGAATTGGGATTTATATAAAACATCATTAATGCATTTTTAAATGAAAATACTGTTAAACAAGGAAATAAAAAAAAGGATATTAATGAAATTTTAAGAGGAAATTTGGATTACAACATATTAATGGACTATCAATAATTGTTTAAAGTATTTAATTTTTAAAGCGTTGAAAAGAATATTAAATGTGCCAATGTGCGAAAGAAATATTTAAGAATCAAGATGTTAAATTTGCGATACAGTAGTCAGAATATCTGTGAAATTATTTTTTTCTTTTCAATTAAATATATTTGAGATATAAATTCCCATATGCTCAACCGGAAAAAAAACTTTATATAATTAAAAAAGCAATTGTTGATTTTTAAAATATATATATATATATATATATCAGCGAAAATAAAAATTAAAAAATCGGAAAATCGAGATATTATCGAATGGAGAAAAATTGATCAAAGAGCAACTGCTTTTACAGCGTCAGTGAGAAGTCTCAGATTTTGTTTGTTTTTATACTAATACATATTTATGAGCAGCTTGATAGAAGGAGCTAAATTTTCCATCACAGCTATTTTCAAATGTGGTAATGCTTAACTCTGGGCTCAGTACATTTAAATAAACTAGAGCTCACTATCCATTTACAAATTTGTTAAGAAAGAATCAAGATATTATAATAACATTCATAAATAGTGATTATTTGGAGTGAAAATAAAATTTTAGGTAAATTTAACAGTAGATATATTATATAGAATTACAAAAACAATAATCATTGAAAAATCATTTTTAGAATTACCAAAATTAATTATTTTATAATATTGTTGAAGATGTTAAAAAAAATATGAGACATCGAAAATTTGTGTTGTGGCTCATTGCCAGTGATTAGCTCTTGAGTTATTCCAATTCCAAGACACCCTAATCTACATGGTCAAGAGAGCTACCGCTATTGTTCACCGTAAAATATAGAAAGCAATTGACTTTCTAAAAATCATATAGGCTTTCATAGCTTAGAAACAAGAGCCCAAACAAAAGATCCCTCACTCGGAAGTCTCGTATCACTTGGGAGACATAGCGACTACGATCTACTTTAAGTGTTCCAATCACCATTGACGGATCTTCGACTGGGTCGGGTACAGAACCCGCTACCTTTCGTTAACGAGAATGATGTCTTTACTGACCTGGTCATTATATGCAGAAAAACTTGCATATTTTCAGTCTTACCTTCAAATTTAAACACTCACAAATTAATTTATTTGTGAAAGTTTCAGAAATTATGGAATTGAGAATTAACAGGATTTTACATTGTTAATTAAGGAATTAGAAAATTACTAAATTAAGAAATAGGAATAATAATTAAGCGTAAACACACACGCAAAAGTTTTAAATAAATATAGTAAGAAAATATGTCAAATAATTAAAGTAACTAGAAGAATTATGGTAAAAGAATTTTAATAGGTATAAACACACACACACACATACATACATATCTATATCGTGAAAATTGCTCATGTGAACCAGCTGAAATAATAATAAATTTCAAATTTATCTTCAACAAAGAAATATCACTAACCCCTTATTTAAAGTTTTTTTTAAACTTATCGTTTTAAAAATTAAAATTTTGAAACTTCTTATTTAAAAGAAATGAAATAGACGGCAGATTAATTTTTAAAGTAACAATTCTATCCCTATTTTAACATATTTTACTCATTTACATAGATCAGTATGTTCGAAATGAAGTTTACACTTTAAAACTGTTTTTATTTAAGTATATTTAAATGCAGAATGCAATTATTATACAAAAATAATAATAAGTAATAATAAAAAGTGGGTTCCAAAGACAATTAACGAATGAAATGTAAACGTTCAATTATCTGCGTAAAAAGCAAATTGTGATCTGTATTATTATCTTTATAAATATAAATAATTGTTATTTATAAAGACGATGTAAATTAAAAGAAAAAATTAAAGTATATATATTTGAAGAATAACCTGTTTCGCTAATAAGGCATATTTTAATTATTTTCTTTTCCAACCAATTTAATTAATTTAAAATTATTAGGTAATTGGGAAAAAATCATTAAAGCGTATTTAGAAAAGATGGATTCCAAACTTACATAAACATTTTTAAATGCCTAAAAATAAAAATATATATATAAAAAAAAGCAAGGAATTCTTTATTTGGCTTTATACAATCAAACTATATATTTAGAATGTGTTTTCCATAATTTTTATTTATTTTAAAATCCATTGGATAGGCGTCATCAGCGTATAAAACAAGTCCGAAATAAGCAAAAGAATGATATAAAAAAAAAAAAAAAACCGGCCCTTATTTTTAAAGTATTTTGATACAATTTCGAAGGCGATTGAATTTGGCGCATTTGCGCTCATTTTTGGCGAAATTATTTCATGAAATTTCAAATATCAAAAATTAATGCTGATGAGTAATCCTGTATCAATACAAAAATATGTTCACTTCATAATAAATTAAACTATAATATTTTGAATAAAAGTACTTGCTCTATATCTTTTCAATTATTATTTTAAAAATTTATTTCAAATGACTCATTAGAAATATATAGCTCACAAATTAAATATTCTTCCTTATATAATCTATAATAATAGAGATCAGAAGAAACTTCAAGGCAAACAAACAATATGTTTAATATTCACTTTGATTTATAAAGTTAAATAGAAATGTTTAAAAAATATTTTCGTTATAAAGTTAAATAGAAATGTTTAAAAAATATTTTCGTTAAATTGGTAGAAATGTCTTCGTATCATTTAAATAAGCCCAACGCTTTAAATTTATGTTCAATGAAGTTTGCTAGTGATATTTTAATGAAATAATATGTATTTATAAATGGCATTTAGTAATCAGGTATTTAATGAAAAAGATATTAATTGATTTTCATACTGAATTTCAAATAAATTCCCATATATTTTATCAAAAATAATTTTTCTTCAAATTAAATAAAATGAAACATTTGAACTTTTCATTAAGAATAATGTAGTTCTACGGAAACTATTTTTATGAGTTGTCAATCAAAATAATAAAATATATTTATTTTTCGTTTTATAGTTTTTTATATTTATTAACTCATTTAAAATATTTTTTTAATTTTCTGCCTATTTTCGACGTTTTTGCCTTTTAGTTGACGAGAGGCCCAGTAATATGAAGAAGAATCATGAAAAAGAGAATAAAAATTAGCGCCAATGGTGTTGTTCCTAAAACTCTCTCAGACAATCAGTCTTGAGATATTCACTATAAATATCACGGCAACAAGCTAAATTCTTGTTGCTAATTCGATATAAATGTCTTTGAAAATGGACATATTTAGCATGCAAATAAAAATGAACGTCTGCAGCAACAGTTAACATTTTTTAAACAAATACAAATCAAAATCATTTAATAGTGAAGAGTTTACAAACATGACTACGTAAAAAAAAGTGCAGTTGTACGTGTCATAATTTTAAATGAACAATCATTCAATCAATCTGAAATTGATTACATCATAACATAAGGACTTACCGTAATCTAAATGACTAAATCGTTCTTCTGTGTGAAAGATCAGAGTTCAATAGCTACTGTTGAGCTGTAAGGGTGTTTTGTTTTATCAACATGTACCCAACTTTCAAGATGATTGTATATAAGTTTTCCGAATTTCACTTCTTATGACACGCGTTAATACAATCCTCTAGAAAATTATGTATGAAAAATACTATCGGAAGACATTATAAAGTAGATGCTGGAAGTACTCTCATAAGTTCATATTCTAACTAATGTTCTCATCAGGACATTAATCAGTGTAATTCTTCTAATTGGCAGAAATTCGTTAAACCATTTATAAATTCAAGTTAATACAGTTATTATACATTAATAGCAATATTTAGGCAATAGTATAGTAAAGTACAATCTATATATCAATGCTATTCAATTACTTGATACAAATAGGAAATAAGAGTATATTACACATGGATATTGCTAGAATGAAGAAATATACTAGTGTAACTAGGGTGGTCTGCTTAAAGAATACGACATTTATCACTTTCCCACTGACCACTGAAATCGGGTGGGCAGTTACGGACATTTCTCAAGTTCCACACCTTACCTGACTTGACAGTGGAGGGAAACTTTCAAAAGTGGACAAAAGAGTAAGTGATGAATATGGGGGTGATGACAAAAGTACACAGGTGTGTGTGGGAAAAATAATTTTTTCCCCCTTTTTCGACTGAAGCACGTTTAACAACTCAAGAAGTTATTTAATATCGGCCCAGTAATGCATTTTTATTGATTACTTGGGTGTACTACGAATGTAAATAGATTAAATAACGGATATAAATAGGATGTAGACACCAAAGATTCAATAATCATGTTTGTACCATTCCAAAGGGTTAATTTAAATGGCTAACAGCCACACACACACACAAATGCCTTTTCAGTTCATCAATTGCGGACAATCCAAATAATAATAAAAATAATAACTGAAATCGTATGAGTTTGAAAAATTAATTTTTAAAATATTTGTTTTTACTGTCTGCATACAACAACATATTTGAATTTCACGAAGAACCTTGAAAAAAATTCATATATTTTATAATAAATTGCGTTATATGTTTATGTTATTCTGATATAATCAAAAAATGAAAAAAATAATGTTTAAACTTTGCTCTTAGATCAAAATAAATTACAGAAATATTTTATTCGATTTCTAGCTACAAATTCTTTTGACCAAGTTTATAATTTACAAACAATAATTTAAATATAACTTTCGTTAACGCGGTATTAATTTGTTGAACTTTGGTGCGATAGGAAACTTTGACCTAGCGTTTCTATGTATGAAATATTAATGTTATCAATAGACATTCATTGATACAATATATATATATATATATGGGCACATATGTACGTATGTATGTGTGTATAGATAGATATAATTCTTATATATTCTATTAATCCACCAAACTTTCACCCGGAAATTAAGAATAACTACATGGAGTAAAAAGTAACTTATATTCAGTTGTCAGTTTCTGACTAACATAAGAAATGTTATTGAGAAATCTTTCAATAGAATTTATAATTAATTTAAAACATATGATTAATGCTGATTGAACCCCCTGTAAAGTCGCTTATCCCGTGTTATAATTAATCTAAGAAATGTAACATTGCACACAGAAATCCTTTTCGTTTCTACCATTCAATAGAAAAATATGTGGCTCATTTCGCCTTTTTAAAATTATCGTCTATGTAGAGCCATCGGGAATAAAGAAAAATATTTAAGGCACTGGACATTTTCCGTCATAAAAGTGCTATTTCTATTTTAAGAAAAGAAAACAACGATAGTTACTTTTTCGTTTTTGGAAATATTGCTGTTGCCCTCTGCAACAAATGCGTTTTCGCCTTTCCCTATACCACTTCAGTTGAAAATGCATTGGAACGGGGATAAAAAAAAAATGCATATTTAATTTATATGCATATTGTATGTATCTATATGTAAGTTAAGTCAGAATAATGGAACAGATATTTTTAATTAACTAAGCAATTTTTACAACATTGATGAGGACCGCCCGCGGTGGTGTAGTTGGTTAGGACGTCATTCTCGTTACCGGTGAGTATCGAATTCTTGATCTGTTGATATGAAAATCAGATCGCTTATTATTCAGCTAAGTAAAAATGACATCAAAATTAAATTTTAATTTATGTAAAAAAGTTAATTTTTGAAAAATGTTTCTAAAATATTTCTAAAATGATATGAATTAACTTATTAAAAGTATTTAATAACAACTATTGTTACGAATTTGGGGGAAAAATAAATTTACTACTGTGTGTTGACTAGAGAGTTATAAATTAAATTAATGATAGTATAGCCGAAATTCATCTAAAACCAAAAATTTTTAAGGCATTTCCATATGAATTTGTATTTTTAAAATTACCTGACTCACTGAGCCATTGGGGAAAACCTCGTCTTCGATACTAAGTCAACGCGGATAAGAAAACAGGAAATGACTGCAATAATTCTAGTATTCTTACGTGTTCAAAGCATCTTCTCGGTATTTTACAATTCGACATGGACTAGACATATACTGTTCCAAAATAATCATTTATTTTCCTTTTTCTGTTCGTCTTAAAATAAAATCCAGAAATTCCGTCAACAGTGAGTTATACTATGAAACTCATTATTATATTTGGATATAATCATTATCATTATTATCTTTATTTATTTAAATTTAATTTTATTTATTTATTTATTATTATTTTTTGTGAGTGCTAGTTAGGCTGGCAACATGGGGTGCGTTGCTCCACTTTTTCAACTGAACCGCAATTTGGTGTGGAGTCCATGTGCTTCTTCAGTACACACATGCCATAGGTACCCGTTTATAAGGTAGGCAACCATTCATACAAGGAAAGGACAAAGACAGGAGAGAGAAAGTACATCCATGTCCGAACCGGGATTCAAACCCAGGACCTCCCTATCCGCAGTCATGCATGCTGACTACTAATCAGGGTGGGTGGCTTATCTTTCATTTTAATCATTAATATCAAGAAATGCAAATGGTTTCGTCACTCTTGCTTTTCTACATACTACATTTATAAAGTTGGCAATAATTCATACTCCATTCATATAAGGAAAGGACAAAGACAGGAGAAAGAAAAAGTGCATCCATGTCCGAACCGGGATTCGAACTCAGGACCTCCCTATCCGCAACCATGATGTCAGGGTGGGCGGCTTAACTCTTATTTTAATCATTAATATTTACGAAACGTAAATGGTTTCTTCACTCCTGCTTTTCTAATATATACAGATAATTTATAAATACCTATTTCTCTAATGTCGTATTTTCAGGGGGGGGGGAGCTAAATTTTTAAAATTTATAAGAACTTTCAATTGTATAGTGTAGCAGCAATCTTAAAATAAACGTTATTTTTAAAATGATGACATATTTCTATTTGTATTTTATTAATATTATCTGCATTAAACGTGCACAAGATTAAAAAATCATTAATAGTAAGTTTGCCATTTATCATTAACTTCTATAATTATTATTTTTAAATACTATTTAAAATTACTTTCTGCTGTGTCATTTCTATGAGGAAAATAAGTTTAATGGATGAATTAAAATTTTATTTTCTTAAGAATGTGTTAACTGAAGAACAAAATTAATTTTTGTTAAAGTCATTTGTTTTAGTCCACAATATTGTCACGGGCTCGTATACTATTACCAACTTTCTCAATAGGTTTTTCAGAACATTCCAACCAATAAGTTTAACCAGGAAATTTATAGGTGTAGAACTGAATAGAACATTAAAATAATGTAAAGAAAACAGAGAATGATAATTGGGAAATAATACATTAAAAATAATTTTCCTTCAGTCTTCGGTGGGCGAGGTTGAACCCGAGACCAACCGCTCAAGAGTTTGGAATCCTCAAAGTCCCAACTTTTCCTCGGCGCCACAACAATCGCAAACAATAGGTACAAGTTTTACTACAATATTAATTTATTATTTTTATATAATAATCTATAAGTTTTTTTTACACATAACTTTTTTTTAGAGTAAACCACTTTAGATCGAAAGTGTACTAGACTCAATCACAAGGCTGATGTGTGGGACCGTGGTGACCTGGTTGGTTAGGGCGTCGTTTTCGTAACTAGAAGGTGATGAGTTCGAATCTCGGCTTATCCGAAAATCCGTCGTATTCACTAATAGCGTCGGGAGCACGTAAACTATGTTGTGGTCGCAATATCTTCCATATTCTTATTTCAAATTAATACCTCTGGAGGTCTTAGGAGCCAGGCCTTGGATCTTCTTTGGCTTCCTATCGCTAAATTGAAAGACCCAAATGATGCTGCCGTTTATGAGCTAAGTCGTACTTCCACCCTCGTAGGGGGTATGCTCTGTTTGAAAACACAAGGGTCTTCTTTCTGATTTCCCTCCCCCAGTTCCTGCTGATGGGAGGGATTGGCTTAGCTAAGTGTCATATAAAACAACACAAGGCTCGTGTAATAATTGTAAAATTGTAATCTGATGTAGCACCCTCAACCAATCGAGATTGTTATAAATTCTGACACTGTTTTTTATGAATAATAAAGCGGAATACAATGTTGTCAATCGGTACATGAAAAATGAAACATAAATGTAAATATGTAATACGAAATAAATAATTCTAAAATATGTAATATTGAAATAACGCTACTTTAACTGTACAACAAAATAAGCATGTATGGGACATGCTCCTTCAAAATTCGAATCTTTTTACTCCTATTTTGCACAAAACAGCGTCTCTAACAACATAAGAAATTTTACATGTATTTATTGAAAGGAACGCAAATTACTGGAAATATCGATGGTGTTCAATATGAATATATTTGTATTAAATTTTATATTCTTAAATTGAATTTGAATATTCAATAATAAGACCCAGTACTAATCATAGGCATTGATAATTAGCTTTAAAAATTGAAACAAGCATTTAGAATGCTGTTGTGTTGCTTAATGTACAATGTACAATAAACTTTTTTTATTTAAACTATTTTTTGTTTCTTTTATTTCATCCTTTCCCCACCTTGATAATGTTTTTACCACGTAACACAATTTTTGAAAATATTACTAAGTATGGTCCAAACCTAGTAACATTTTCAAAGTAATTTCGATCATTTGTTAACTACCCTAAGACCTATGATAATTTACCGAGTACAAACGATATCCTTCGCGCAAATGACCGTGAAGATTCACTACAAATTATGTAAGAAATTCAAGCAAATTCAAATGTGAAAACATTGGATTTGAGGATATGCATAAAACGCTAATAAAAAAGCTTTAGTAATAATAATTAAAGGTCGATTAAACCAATAATAATAAATAAATCCCTTTTATATAGTCTTTACCAAACTTTTTTTTTATAAACTGTATTAATTGCTTAACTAATTAAACTTTGTTAGTTGCATTTTAAATTCAATAAAAAAAGGTATTTATTAATAAAAATTAAAATATTTGCAGTTAATTAGAATTTTGAAATTAAATGCAAGTAAAATATAAATATACGCTGTAATATTATATAAATAAATAATTAAAATAATTTGATTTAAAATTTTCGAAAATAGAATTTGAATCAAAATAAATACTTCAAATGTTTCCTTTGCATGAATTTTTTATCTAATAACAAACAATCTACTATATTATTTAAACAATTATATAAACAAATATGCATTTAGTAATTATGAGTTCTATGTGGTTTTAATTTGTCCCAACATTTCTATAACATCATTCACAAAACTATATATTTTTCCTCATTTTATGAAAATAAAAATTAATTTTTTTAACCATAAAGTGGTTGTTTCTTTCGTTACAGTTGAGATCATGAGCACGTCACTTTATTTTACTTATAATTAGTCTGTGAGTGAAACAAATAATCGTTTTCACCAATAATGCTGAATATAGAATTTTGTCCACCCACCAAAAACAAGTCAATTTGTCAGTGGGATGAGCTCTTCAGTGAGCAGTTGGAAAGAAAATTTTGTCCAATATCTTAGTGGGATTGGTTATTTTATATATTAGGTTGGGATAAAAGTAATCCATTATTTTTTCGGTAGACGTCTGTAGTGATCGATATCTCGTCAGGTATCTATCAAACAATTTCAGATTTATGCTCGTTGGAAAGGTGACATTTGACACTAAAATATCCTCTTGCGGTTTTTTGTTTGATTGATTCAGTTACGAGTACAAGATTTTAAATATGGAAGACAACAAACAGAAAATTCGATACATTTACGTTTCTCTCTTGTAACGGCGAAAAAGATAGCCAGGTGTCTAAAACTGTGAAAGGTGTTTATCGTCCTATATAAGACTGTAACAACCAGTTACGTACAATTTTTGTTTTGTCGATTCCGTTCGAATATTTTTGATGTTAGAAATGCACCTCGCATGTGGATACAGCATCGTCGAAAATGTCTATGAAATATCAAAAATGATCGAAGTTAACCGCATGTCAGCAGTCGTAACGCGCAACACCTAAAAATCTACGTGAAAGCTGTTTTAAACCTTTTTACAAAGCGAATCCAAAAGAAGTTACATAAAGTTCACGTAAAAATAATGGATTTCTTTTTCCCCAAACTAATATTATTGGAGATTTATCTCTCTTGATATTTCTTATTAAAATATAAATACTTATTAATCATTAAGTAAAGATACATTTATTTCATGTAGCGTGTAAAGTACATTAAATATTAATATTTGATTGTTTATGCAAACAATAAATAAATCATAACATCCACTTTATGGTTAGTTTAAATCGGCAAGAACGATTTAAATATTTTTTTTTCACCGTCTCAAACAATAACACGTTCTTTGGTGAAAAATTAGTGCACCAAATTGTGCGATTTGACATTCTATGAAAAAAATATTATATTTATGGATTTGTTTTGTACCCGCGTTCATTTTAAAAAGTAAAGCACCTTTCAATCCCGGAGCATTCTCAACCGAGACAAGTTTTATCTCTTTGTCGGTGAGGTACATTATTAGGCACTTGATTTGTGTGTTCGTTCAGCACAAGGGATCGCCAAAGCTTATTTTTATTTACCTCAACTGGCCTTTTGAGGTGCAGTGAATACCTGCCCCCGTTTCCCGCCGGGTAAACCAGCATTATCTCATGCAAGAAAAGACCCCTCGGAAAAACAAGTTCAAGAGCAGTCCCTAATTCACGAGCTGTTGCGGTGAACCACACCTGTCTGAGTCATAAGTCACAGCAGTCTTCGTGCAATTTTTGTCACTTGCCGATTCTTCACGGTTTTGTGCACCGAATTCTTTAAGGCTTATGAAAAAAAAACTATTTCTTATCCACAACGCTAATGAGTTATAAATCTGTATCTTTCTGGTTTTTCAAGAAAAAAAAAATGTCTCGAAGTAGGATGTCACATCGAATTTTTTTTTTTTTTTACGGTTACGTTTAAAAAATGGCGACTTACTGTTCCGTGGAATTTCCACAAATTACTCAGAGAGAGAGATGACTTATAGCTCTCTCCTTCTTTCAAGAGCCGTCTATTTTAGGTGAATTACATTACAAGCATAAATTATTATGTTAATTACTTAAGTTCATTGATACTAGAAAAACCTCATTTGTGCGCACTTACGTCATTAATCAATAAACTAAATATAAACCAAGAATAAAGTAATATTCGAAATGTATGATATTAGGTTGGGGAAAAAGAAATCCATTATTTTTACGCGAACTTTATGTAACTTGTTTTGGATTCACTTTGTAAAAGGGTTTAAAACAGCTTTCATGTAGATTTTTAGGTCTTGTGCGTTACGACTGCTGACATGCGGTTAACTTCGATCATTTTTGATATTTTATAGACATTTTCGACAATGCTGTGTCCACATGCGAGGTGCATCTCTAACATCAAAAAATACCCGAACGGAATCGACGAAACAAAAATTGTACGTAATTGGTTGTTACAGTCTTATATAGGACGATAAACACCTTTCACAATTTTAGCCACCCGGCTATCTTTTTCGCCGTTACAAGAGAAAAACGTAAATGTATCGAATTTTCTGTTTGTTATCTTCCATTTTTATAACCTTGTACTCGTAACTGAATGAATCAAACAAAAAGCCGCAAGAGGATATTGTAGTGTCAAATGTCACCTTTCCAACGAGCATAAATCTGAAATTGTTTGATAGATACCTCACGAGATATCGATCACTACAGACGTCTACCGAAAAAATAATGGATTACTTTTCCCCCAAACTAATATAAACCAAGAATAAAGTAATATGCAAAATGTATGATATATTAATTTGAAAAAATGTTAACTTAAAAGTGGCTATATATTGAGAGTGATAAAACCTCCTAACAGAACAACCTGATAAAATGTTTTATTAAAATATTTCATTTAAAATAAAACAAAAGCGTGTGTTTTTCCAGACTTGCAAAAACCATATAGGATTAACATACATTTGATTAACAAACAGGATCAGATTTTGCTTTAACTTACCCTTCCCCAAAAATATTAAGAAAAAAAAAAAAAAAAAAAAAAAAAGAAACAAATTTGATGTCTATATTTGTCCTTCTGAATGCTTCGCTAACATAGATTGGTCTCTCATCAATACAGAGATTAGTAATGAGATTTATTGGGCTGTATTCTTAGAAAATACATGAATTCTCTGTTTTGGATCCCAAATATATTGGCAGTCAACATACACACAAATATAATAATTTATTTCAACTTTACAATACGTACATATTTAATATTAGTAATTTACTAGAAATTAAATTTTCTATTACGAAGTTTATATTGTAATTGCATACATTCTGGGATTTCGTTTCCACCAGTCCCTTTGTATTGTTTCGGCATTTCTCAAACAAAACACTTGAAAAAAATATTCTATTTGAATTAAATAGAAATTCGAATTGATCTCTAAGGAATATGATTTTTAAAATCCTTTGAAAAAAACTTTGAAATATATGTTCTGGCTTGTTAAAAACCATCTGCATTCCAACTTTTTTTTTTTTTTTTTAAGAAAATTTTTTTACAAGTTTTTTTTTAGTTTTTTCAAAGTTATTGCTTATAATTTTATAGATGAATTTTAGTATTTATGTTTGGTTATCCTCATCAATTTTTCCTCCGAAAAAAACATGTCGCCAAAAGTTGTGAAAAATATATCGCCAAAGGTTGAGACAAATTATTTACTTTGATAGACCATGATTTAATCAAAATCACTACATAAACATACAAAACTGGGATTTATGAATTTACTAATTCCCACACATTCTTCAAAAAGTCTTTACAATTCCAAAGCCATAAATTTCATCTTTGTACTACTGACTTTTTCTTAGAATTTTTGACTACTGCTCCTCCTTCACTTTTTTAATGGGGTCTCTATGAAGATAATTCCCTAACAAAGATAATCTGAAAATTCCTCTCATAAACCCAACCCAGGGAACTCCCAATGCCTTGAAAAACAATTCTCAAAACATGTTCAAAGAATTCGACTTCTTCACGTAAAAAAGAAAGAACATTATTTTAGGTGAATTTATGCGCCATTTTCTTTTGTTTTTTGATATGTAATATATCATTTTTAAAATTGGCATCATAAAAATACCTCGAAAGAAAAGCCGCATCAACGTAAACGGCGTTTTTAAACTGTGAATAGTATTACTACGAATGTAGTCCTGAAACGTTGTGCACGCTTTAGGATATATAGAATATTGGATTAAAAAAAAAAAAAAATGAATAAATTGGAGACAACTCAAAGATAAATCGTAGATGAAAAATGTTGAAAAGAGACTGGTTGGTTAGGGACGGTGGCCTGGTTGGTTAGGGCATCGTTCTTGTTACCGGAAAGTGGGGAGTTCGAATCCCGGTTTAACCGAAGATGCATCGTGCTGTCTAATGGCGACTGGGCCACGTAAAATATGTTGTGGTCGCCATGTCCAGCATGTTTCCATTCCAAATTCATACATTTGGGAGTGTTAGGAGCCAGGCTTTGGATCTTCTTCGGCTTCTAACTCTAAATTGGAAGATCCAAATGATGTTTCCACCTATTAGCCAAAAATTGTACTTCCGACTTCATTCTTCCAATTTCCGACGGGCAGTCTTGGCTTCACCAAGTGCCATATGTAACAACAACAATTACATTAAGTATGGTTAGGAACTAAACATAGGGGGTTTCGCAAAAGGCTGACCACCTAATCAAGATTTATGCTTCGCACTCCAGAGCTTTTAGTCAAGAAAAAACAGATATGGGCACTGTAGGCCTTGATCCCCCCGATGGACTGTCATGTCACAGAGTTTAGTTTAGCTAGAAACAGCAAGAATTAAGAATAAATATCAAAGTGGACGTATAAGACCAAAAGATAAATTTCAAAATTATAGCGCACTTGAGGAATTACTCCTTTGATGAATTATTCTCACTTGATGAATTACTCCTTTGATGTAACAATGGCATGAATTTACAAACTCATTATTCAGTACGTAGTAAAAGAAAATCGAAAAATAAAGAACCATGCAGATTTCTCAGTTTATGAGAGCATAGCAAGCAAAGCTTAACGATCATTATTGATGGATATCATATAGCAAGACCTTGACGAAGGTTTTAATTATTATAATAATATGGAAACGACCTCAACAAAACAAAACTCGAATAATTGTACCAAATTTAGCTGATAGCTAAAAAAATTTTTTTTATTTTTATTTTCATTGTCTGCAATAAAATATTTGTTCTAGAAAGTATATTATTTATTCATGGAATAACAATAAAAATGATACTTTTGCTTCTTCAAAAATTTTTATGTTTACATAAAACTTGTCATCAGATGTTAAAAATTTGGAACTGAAATTGAATTATAAAATTTTGTATGTGTAAAATAAGTTATTATACACACAATATGTTACAAGTGACCTTTTGTTTGCTTAACCTTTAATTCTCGCCAAATTGTAGTCACAGTTTATCACCAAGCTGGGCAAAATCCAATCGTATTCTGGTTGCAACAGAACAATTTATTGTTCTGTGCCAACAAAAATCACCAATAAAATCGATATTCAAACAAAAATCTCCAAGTTTGTCAAGAAGGAACTCTTAAATACAATATTAAACAAATGTTTACATTGTATTTGTTTGGAAACA
>JAPDSC010096335.1:1287-15885 GCA_026290005.1 Latrodectus geometricus
TTATCAACCAATCCGAACATTTCTGGTAGATATAGCTAGCACTCTTATAAAAAATCCTCGAGAATAACATTTACTTCTCAAATAATCAACATCATTTAAACAAATATAAATGAAGTAAGATCCATTATGCTTATAAAACTTATGCACTTTTCTAGCCTATTTGTTTAATTTTTCACTTTCTTTAGTTAAAAAAATACATATATTTCAAATATAGAGCCATATAAATGCAATATATGAGCTTATAAACTGGTAGAATATGTAATAGGTGTTTGTTATTCTAATTTTCATTTTATCTTAAGTACATAATATGAAAGCATAAAATTTATAAATTTCCTAGTAGAAGTTAGATATTGTGCTTGAATTTACTGGAGAAAAAATATTTTTCAAATAATTTTCTCGAAAATTATAACTATTCTATTTTTTCTATTTTATTATTAAGTAAAATAAATGCATTCAAAATTAAATTTAATGAACTGTTTCAGCAAGTAATTTTTGTAACTTCTATTTACTCAGCAAATATTTCGGTATAAATATTACATAAAGAATTAAAATTCCAACAGAAATCGTCATTTTTAATCCATCATTTCATATTTATGTTATTGCTTAAATGGCGTTTATATATTTTTCACAACTAACTGCATATACATAATGTAAATTATTATTTAAACAGTAAAATAACGGAACTATTTTGATATACCCCATCCCCCAAAAATTACGCGCCAAATCTGGCACTCCCTACGGACTTTTTAGGGTTACTGTTTCTTATTTGGGTGTTACCAATTTAAGATTTATCAGCTTTTAGGTTTTTGCTGTTGCCAAATTTAGTATTTTCTTGTATTTTGTACCATTTTCTGAATTTTTTTTAAAAGTTTTTAATGTATTAATTATTTGTATTTAGCGGGAATCCATCTTGGCGAGTAAAAAAGACGCCAAATTTCCGATTTGGGGGGGGGTATATCAAAGTAATTCCAAAATAACATATGTACTATAATTTTGATATTTATATAAGAATATTATAAATTTAAAAAAATGAAATGATTTTTAAACGTAATATTTGATAAACATAAATTATAAATATGGTACTGAATTTTTTATCCTTTTCAAATATTAAGCATTATTACTCGACTTTGCATAATAAAAGTTTTCATAACATTAATTATTTTACTGACACATTTCACTAAAATCGAGGATTTCTTAACAACAGATTGCTTAGAGAAGTTTAAAACAAAATATGCTTTTTCACATAAGCCAATGTAGTATTTATTCTTTAATATAGTTTATTAATTTTTATAAATCTTTAAGAAGTAACGACTTTTTAGCATCATTAATTGTTTAAGCGCAATAACTTGCTTTGCAATAGAATTAATAAATTTTAGAATATCTTGTACTCAAATATTTTCTTTAGTTCACATAAAATAAAAGTAAACTTAAACTAAGATTATAAGATTCAGAAGTTTTAAATATAGTCTCTTACTCAAATTTATTTATATTGTGTCCATACGAAATACAAATTTTTATTAATTCACATAAATAAATATTACTTATGATGAAAAAATAAATTGCAGCTATCATTATCGTTTGTTGCATCAATAAATTTTTCATGTCTCTTTCAATAACATTTTTCGACAATGCTGATTACGAAAATAAGAATTTCATAGTTTAAAAAATGTTTCTAGAGAAAAATAAAAAGTTTAAAAAGCATATCAGATACCTTATTTATTACATCTCCAAGAGCTGTGTTTGAATGGATTCTCTTCTAAAGTAATTTTTATAGCATATTTTCAAATAAAATTTTATTTTATAAGAAGGTAATTTGAGACATGTTTTATTTCTTAATTATCATCATCAAAATATAATTTAGATGCAAAAAATGTAGTAAGAGCATTATTAAGGTAACTTATCTCTAGAAAACGTGTTAAATTGTTTTTTAATCAAGTATATATATTTTATCAGAAAATCGATATGGTTTTCTTTCGTTAGAAAAAGATTTGTTTGATAATGTCATTATATATTTCATGTGATTTTAGATGTTTAAATGAAATAGCTTTTTTTGCGAAAATAAAAACTTTTATGAAATTTGAAAAATTAGGTATTTCGAAAGCTTATTTTTACTGGTTTAAAATCTGAAAAACAAAATGTTTTTCTTCTGGATAGATTTTGAAAGCGGGAATGTGTCTTAATAGACTTCAATTTGCATTCATTTTTTCTGATAACGATGCTTATATTCAAGAATCAAAATATTTTAAAATGAAAATAATTTAAATTCTGAAACATTTATGTAATGCATTTAGAAAAAGATTTTTATTCACATGAAATCATGTTTTCTTAAGGAAAAACATTCTTACCAGCATAAATTCCATAATTTTAATTTAAGTTTTTCTAAACAAATATAAATTTGCAGTTACTTGTCAGAATAGTATCAAGAAATAAAACCTTTATAGTATATTTCAACAGATTTTATAAATTTAATTTTGAATTTTTTTTTTCTTTTAAGCAAAAAAATGTACTGAAATAATAAAAATGTGGCATGACAGCCCATTAGGGGGGCAAGGCCTGCAGTATTGATATCTACTTCTTGACCGAGAGCTCTGGGCTACGATCATATGGGCTACTGTTTTGGCCAAATGGTCATCCTAATGTGAAACCCGTTCAGTTCCCAAGTATGCTTGGTTCTCAGTTTTATCAACCCATTGAAGGGATGGTGAAAAGCTCAGTCGACCTTGTCTAGCCTGAGGATAGAACCTTGGACCTGCACGTGGGATCACGAAACACTAACACTGCGCCAAAGCAATAAAATATGAATACTGAAACATATGTAATGTATTTTTATATGCGTACAGCATTTTCATAAAAAATAAAAAATTCTGAGACATATTGTCTCATTATAATTGAGAAAACTGTTTCATTATTATGCAGTAATTTGACGTCACACGTGAATTGCAAGAGGTATCATTGTATATATTTCTAATATAATAAACAAATTTACTTTAAAATTGTAAATGTTAATATTTATACTCAATTAATATTTTTAATTAGTAAACCATTCGGGCAAAATATTTCAGAATTGAAAGTTGTGATTAAAATAAATAATTATTTCTTTGTATTATGTTATATTGTTTTTTATAAATGATCTGAGATTAATTCTGAATGAATTCAAATTTGTGAATGAGTTCAGATTTACTTACGTTAAGCAATATACTACCATGTTTACCTGTACAATACCGTAAATAATCATCGTAATATTCAACGAGTGCATGTTTATGTAAGTCTTTTTATTATGTAAACATATGTATTTAAACAGCGGAAAATTTCTATCATTCATTGAAATGTGAAAATATTTTTTTAAGACACAATCATTTCATAAAAAATATATTGATCATTGATAGCTGAAAATGATTTAAACATATTTGAATAAATACGCAGTCATTTACCTGGAGATTCATAATGAAATATTCTGATCTATTATATATATTTCTGACTTGTATAGCATTTGAACAAATTTTTGAGTATAGATTAAAATTAGGTCTAGATTTGAATATATATTAGAGTTGCAAATAAAAGTATAAGAATCCATATATTTTTACAATAATAGCATAATTCAATGCTTATTCATTACTCTATACACTTTTATTATCATTTACTTTACGCAATTAAATAACAAAGTTGATTATTTAACTTGATTAATTTTTATTTAAATTGAAGTAGATATGAGAAAAATAAAATCTATTTTGATTTTTATGTTAAATTTTTTATCATTTGTGTTGAATATTTATTTTTGTAAGTTACACTGAAGTAAAATGTGTATCTATAACTAATAAACAATGAAAGAAAAACAAGAGCATAATTAACATGGTTTAATATTGCCTATGCAAAAAGAAAACGTTGGCTTATATGAAGGAAACGTAACTGAGATATTCAGATAGTACGAAAAATATAGACTATTTGGGAATTAGGAATTTTAAAGAAAATAATTGACAGATTTTAAAGGAGATATTAGACAGCATCACCCTTTTTATTGTAATCCGATTCAACTAAAAAAATTTTATTATACATATTGTTCACAGAATATCAAAGGTCAGCAAAATATTTTTATCATCTGACCCATTATTCATCACAGCAAGTATACTACTAAAACGGAATGTAGAAATAATATTGAAATAAGTTAATTGGTATATTTTAAATTACATCAAATATAATATACGAAACTTTTATTTTGTTGTCATTGATTTAAGTTCTTTGTCAAATGCTACAAGAATTGTTTCTCAATATCAATTTCCTTTCTGCTTAAAATTAAATTGTACTGAGCCTATTCGAAACGTAATTCGGTTCAACACCATTAAAGGTGGGTTGAAGCTCAGGGATTGATTTTACTGTGGAGAGTGATGAGCTTCAACTCATTAATAGACTTAATAATTTAACTGGAGACAAGCAAAATCCTTTAATAGCTTAACGATCTATTATGTGTCCAGCCTTTAATACAAACCCCCATTAAGGAAAGCTATAAGATAACAATTCAAGAGTAAATTTGAGTGACAGTAAAAAAGGAAGCGTACGAAAGAAAGCATAAAATAGATTTAAAGCAAAATATATTTTTCATGGATAAATACGTGCAGAAGAATTAACTTTTCCTATTTAAACTAATTATGTAACGTCACTAAAAGAGTTCATGTAGAAAATATAAATCTTAAACATATCATAAGTGAAATTATTACTATAATTAAAATTTTATTGACCTTATTATTAATTTCATCAAAAATTATTTTTAAGCTTCGTAAAATGTCTACACAAATCAAACCACGGAATGTCTTAAAAAAATAACAGGTAAAAATGCATTTCAAATAAATAAAATTTTTGTTTCTTACAATATATTTGGAGAGTTGAATACTTTAATGAAGATCGTGAATTATTGAATATTTAAAGTAAGTAAGGGAGCATATTGGCAAGTGGCAGTTATTGATAATAACTTAATATTATAACTGTGGACAATTTCCAAAAAAAAAAAAATGGTAAACCCTATTTTACAATTTTTCTAACAATGATTATTTATTTCATGTTAAAAATGATAATTATGTAGAATGTCTTTGGACATCCAGCTGAATAATTCAAGAAAATATGAAAAACTCGCATTTATTGTTGGAAAATATAACCCTCTATTCTTCGCATATTGGCTACGCATATATTACTCAAAAAACAAACCAATGAGTTTAACTTATTCTCAGCATCTAATGTATCAAAATATATGACTATTTATTGCTATTCAGCAATTGATAGTGTTATCCCAATTCTAATTGCTGCAATTTGGTATTTTAAATCAACATAGCACAGCATTTGCTAGCATGAAATTCTTGAATTATGTCCAATGGCACTGTTATTCTAATATGCTACTTAATGTCGCACTCATCGTGAATATTAAATCTTATTGGTAAAAGCTCTTTAATCAGATAAAAATCAGCTTTTTATCGTCAATCAACGTAGTCAAAAATAATTAAGAAATTCCCTTTCAGAAAGAGCCTGTATGTGTTGAATAATCATAGGGACTAATACCCCTTGTTAAGAAATATAAGTCTTGCGAATGGTGTTGAGAACAAATTGAAATATCAAATTCATCACATGATTTTGGTTTGAAATTATAAAATACTTGATAATTGTGAAGCTTAAATTATTTGTACAATAAGAGGTCAATCCTTAAAACTGTTATGTATGGTCTACATCAAGATTCAAATAAAAGAAGAATGATACAGTATTGTTGAAAACATATGTTCTCCCATTCATTGGGATATTACCCACACTCTAATTATACATTTACTTCTTAAGATAGCTCTGATAATTGAATATACATTCATATAATCACCAAGCAAACATAATTATTGTACTGAAAAATATTTTTGTACATAAAATCATTTATGTACATGAGGATGAAAACATTTATTAGTCAAGTAAATAAAATAAATGAAATCATTCATATACAAATTGAAATGCATATTATCCATCTATGCATGTTTAAAATTTTGACAAAATTTTTTAAATTGTGTAAATATTATCTGTGTTATATTATATGTATACATCATACACATACACTGGTAGTAAGATAGTAATTTTGTATTTATAATGTTAGTTAAAATATAGATTTCTGGAAACAATACGGTAAATGATATATATACTGTTAATGGTTTGATTTCTTCTGTTATTGCTATACGTGCTAAATATATCTCTCTTATATAGAAATATATAAAATATAAATACAAAATATAAAAATAAATATATAATATTCAACCACAATACATCTCTCTTAATTAGAAGTTTATAAGTATAAGATAGTATGTAGTAAAATAAAGTTTTTAAAAGCCATTATTTTTAATGTCAATGAAATAAACGGTTCTAAAATTCTTAATAACAACGATTATAAAACTTTTTATGTGTTGCTCAAAAGATTTTAAAGAAAAGAAATTTTCTTAAAATGTTTAATCAAGGAGTTTAGAAGTTTATTCAAGCAGAAAAAAGAAAATTAGTTCCAATTTAAAATTTAATAATATATGAAAAAGAGAAATCTGAACTCTTAGATAAATACATTTATATTATTTTATTCTTTATTAAATATAAATAAAATGTATAATAAGTAATTTAAATGACTGCACATTTAATTATTGTAAAATACATCTTATTTTTATAATTCAAACAAAATGTGTGTTAAAGTTTATTTTCAATAACATTAACGAAATTATATTTTTTAATTTTTTTAAGTTTGAAATTCAAATGTTTGATTCCCATTTCTCAGAAGAAAACGAAATTAAAAATAATTATAATAGCAGTAAATGCTTTTTATGAAGAAATGTTTTAGAAATTCTTCATAAGCAATATTTTATTTTTGCTAGCATATTTACTAAAATCTAATAACTTAGAATAGTTGAAAAAATTTAGTTTAGTAATAACATTGAAATGTTTTGAAATTTTCCCTCATAGTTACTTAATTTCTTTTTTACATTTTTACTATACGTTGTCTGTTGTTTTCAAAAATATATACATTTCGATTTGAATTAATTGCTTAAATCTATTGAATTTCAAAAACTCCAGAAAAGTTATTTCCAAATCTGATTGAAATAAGCTATTCTGAAAATTAAAATACAAAAAGAACATTGGTTGTATTTTTCTTACATTTGAAAAAAAGATATCGCAAAATTTTAATTATAGACTAAATTGCAAAAAGATCCAGCTAAAGAATATTATTTAATTAATATACAGCTCTTTTATTAAAATACTATTTTAAATAAAAAAAAAATATTATATGTTAATTATTCATATTAGTAAAAGAATTATCAATCTCTATCTAGTTAAATTTTTAAAAATTTGTTCAGCCCAAGAATACTGTAATGTTACTTTCTTTTAATATGAATACATAAACTTTTTTAAAAGGTTCCATGTAAAATTATGCATTTGAAATATATTTTATTAGTTTTTGCAGTTTGATAGTTTATTTATTTTAAAATATATATTCAATAAATATTTAAATTTTATTCAAATTCTCAGATATGATTATTTTTTATACCATTTCGTTTTTTTTTTTTTAAATTAATGAAAAAAACGTAATTGAAAAAAAAGGTATTTAGAAATTAAGTACTTAATAAAAAATATATTATATTACAAATACTTCATTAATAAAGTTTGTAATCTTAAAAGTATTAGCAGTAAAATATACACTCAAATCTAAAAAACTTGAAATATTTTAAAATGCTGAAATTTTTGTTTAAGTGTAAATAGTACATGAAAAACAAAGGCAATATTTATAAAGCAGATTGTAAAAAACTAAATGTTAATTATAAAATAATTAGAAGCAATAATATAAGTGTAGATATGTTTAAAGATTTTTAATCATTAGATAATTCTAATGGCTTTTACTTATAAAGTACTTAAAACATTTTTACTATTCAAAATTGTTATATAACAAGCTGAAAATGTTTAGAAAATTTATTAAGAATGAAACGTATTATGAAAAAAAGGAAATTAAATTTAATTTCAATATTTTATTATCTATTTTACTATCTATATTTATTAACAACAAGAAAATTTATTAAAAGTTTTTAAATACTTTGAAAAAAATTTAAATATTTATAAAAACTGAAAGTAATTTGTGTGTAATGACTAATGATGAAACAAACGAAACAGAAACGAAACACATATCCTTATTGCTTTAAACAATTCACTTCATTTTATTGTTTTCTTATCCCATTCCACTTATCTTTTTATTTTATTTTATTTTTTTTTTCTTGGCGACTGTGTCTTGTTTCTCTCCCATGAGTGTTACATGTGATTTTTAAGAAAATGTGAAACACAAAAAAGTAACTTTTGGGATTTTATTTTTTTTCTTGATTGTTTACTGTATATAAATGCTTACTTTCAAGAAAAAAAAGTTATTTTATTTCGCTAGTAGTTCAAATAATCAAAATGTTACGTAAAAAGATTTTCTTAAATTTAAGTACTGCTTATGTTTTAAAGTTTAAAAATCAATAGCATTAAAAAGTTCAGGTTGTGTTTGAAGAAAAATACTATGTGGATATTGTAACAAACATTTAAGAAAATGTACATTTTATACTTTAAATTATGGATTTCTCTTTAAAAAACAATATTTGTATGTAGAAAAATTAAAAATTGCTTTGATATAATATATAAAAGTTTAAGAACAAAAAATTTAAAACAATGATTATTAAATTGAATCAATTTAAGATTATTTTATATAAGTTGTGTAAAACTTTAAACTTTTAATATATATCTATCTATATATATATATTCGAAATTAATTGGACAAGTGTATTATAATAAAAACAAATGTACTGATTTTGAGAGCATAATATGCGTAACATACAATGTTTATCGTAGTAAAATAACTATTATAAACTTGGAAATGGACTCAAACAAAAATAATATGTGATATTATTGTTAAAAATATACTTAACAATATATGACTTTAACAATAAATGACTACTCATCAAGTACTATGACAGGTGAGAGGTTCCGTGCTTGTTGCTCAATAATCATTGATGTTAAATTTTCAAATGTAATTAATCAAGAGAACGTGCTGCTCAGAAAAAATTGTTAAGCACGTCCTGTAACAAGAATGGTTCGGACATCATGTAAGTTTTCCTTGGCCTGCTGAAATTAGACATCAAATTTTTCATAAAACGTTAGACATTACTTGTGTGTGTAAAATATTAAAAATAACAAAAAGAAATGATTGAATCTTCAATCTAGGGATAGTTCCCACTAGTTGGACGATGTCGAAGACATAAGAACAAGGCATCTTCAATGACACCACCAACCACGGATGGGATGATTATGTTGTTGTACATGGGAATGCAATTCATTTGTTATGGTCTCGTGACGCCATCCTATGTTCTGCTTCATTCTTTTACCGTCTGAGGCATTTTTTCAAGTTACATAACATAAAGGATAGTTGAAGCTGAATTGTTGCTACTAATGTTTTCAAATTATTAGTAGAGATAATTTCTATCTAGCAAACAATATAAACTACCATTAAACAATTCTATTTCCAATTTCATTATTCAAGTTTCGTTATTTTAATGACATATTTACATCCACAGCTATTATGGACAGCTGCTTATCCTTTTTGGACTTTGCGCCACAAAACACAACCAGCCTGTTAGGGAAAAGAAACTATGAAATCCTATTCAGATTTTTATATGAATGCAATTAACAAATCAATTTCAAATTCTGCGGACAGATTAGAGACCTCAGCTAACACGAAAAACTAGATTGTATTAGAATTAACAACAATCTAGGAATTCTATAATTCAATCACAATAAAATTATGCGTGATCTCATTAACGTAACTTTCTTTAAAGAAGAAATTGACCACCGTGCTAAGGGTACTTTCTATGCGTTAAAAGTTCCGTAGAATCTAATTCCTATAATAATCAGTGATTGTAAGCAAGTAAAGTAGATAATCAAAAGTAAATAATTTTATAATAATTATTTGTACAAAATTGTTATTTGTTCAATTTGTCAATCATCACTGCAAGAGAAATATTTTATCTAGTTTGCTATTTTTTAAATTGGTCAAACATCACAGAAAGAGAAATATTTTATCCACTTTGCTATTCTGTAAAATTGTTAGTTAAAATATTTACTGCTGTCAGGAAAATGTTTAAAATGTTGTTTTATAAATGCTTAACTGTTTTCGAATGTTTAATTCAGAAATTTAACTTATATATCTCTTAAATGTATCACTATGTTACTAAAAATTCATAAATTTATTTCTATGGAATTGAGCACATAAAAAAGTTTTGGTAATGTCGAGAAAAATAAAATCTCTTTTTACTGTGATTTATTTTTATGTGTTACTTTATTAAATTCAACATATGAACTACATTCAATGAAATAAGTTTGCGGTTAAGAAAATGAATGGAGGATAAGTTATTAGAAGGAATTCGAGAAAATAATAATATCATATATTAATAAACCTAGCAATATTTTATTCAACTTTGTATTTTAAATGTTAAATATAAGAGTATTTTTCAATTAGTTAAATGTAGAAAATAAAATTGTTTTTTAAAGAAGGAACACTGAATTGTAAGAACTGTTCTTCATAAAAGAATGGAAGTAATTTAAATAGTTACGCTTTTATCAAATAATAATGCGAACTCATAAAGATAATAAAGCTTCATTTTTCATAGGTATGTAGTATCAAATAATGTTAACAAAATGACTCGATGATATTAAATGTTCAACTTATTTAATTTAGTTTCAAAATTTGAAAACTGAAGTCAATTGATATGAATTGTAAGGTAATTTTTGTTAATATAAATACAACAGCTGAAAAAAAATTTAAATAATGGAATTCAAAATGCTTTTTTAAAAATTTTATTCTCGTCAAGATAATTAAATACAGTTTTTAATCACTAAAATTAAACAATCACACATGCATCAATAAAATTAAAATTTATTTCTATTGTATCAGTAATTTAATCAAGATTTACATATACAAGAATAAATCAAGACTTATTTGATTCAATTCAAATAACAAACATAATATTATTCACAGAGTATTTCTCACCAAAAAGTGTATATTAATTGAAGCGAAAATTTAAGAAAATATTAACAGCACCTGAGTCTTGAGATGTTAATATAAAATTTGAATTTAATTATTATAAACTATTTTAATGTAAAAACAAACACCGAGTGATATAAAAAGTAAAATAAATGTGATCAATTTTCTAAATTTGCTTGGTTGCTAGTATTTTAATCAAACTCTCTAATATTATGTTTAAATAAAATATTTATTTATATTACGTAGAGAGAAAATTGTGAAATGTGATGAGATTGTTAAATAAGATGTATCTTTGAAATGCTATACTGGGAATATTAAAGAAAATTTATGAAACAAGTTTTTTATACAGTTCACTCTAATAAAAAAGTCCTTCTTAGAAATGAGGTTATTTTAATAGTTAAAATTACCATTGAAATCATATTTCTAAGAATAAAACTATTTTAGAAAGTTTCTATAAGTTGTCTTTCATATTAATTTTAATATATTCAAATTTGCTTAACACTAACATCAACAAAAATAGTATGCTATTTCTTTATACATTAAAAATTTAGATATATAAGTCTTTTTTTCAATCATTAAAATATTAAATTGTTTTAGAAAAATTAACATAGAATGAAATGCTTTAAAATAATGAATAATCAGCATTAGTTTTAGTCATTTTTCTCATTTGAAATTAAGTAGATTTTCTTACAATTACACAAAAAAAAAATTTTTTTTAATTTTATATCAAATATGAACTAATATTAAAATGAATTGCTTTTGAAAGAATAAAATAAATTTGGTTGTCATGTTTTCGATAAATTTTTACATCATTTCAATCATTTTTATCAATATTTTGTACATTAGCAATGAAATAACAATTAATAGAGTGAAGACAAACAAACAAATAATAGAAACAAACAGATATAGTATGGTCATTAATTTTACTGCCCCAGTAGTATTTGGCATTCCTAAGGAAAATAAACAATTACCAAAGTTTCTTCATTTATTTGACATTAAGAAAGTCTGTTTATTAATTAATACCAGAGAAGTAATAATATTTTTCTTTCTCTTTTACTTTAAGAATCTTATTCCAATCAATTAATTATTGCATGCAAACATAATTGTTATTAAATTGTTACTTTATCATCTTTATAAATACTTATATAAAGTTAACTTCTTCAGACTAATTTATAGAATACTTAGCATACTTATTTAGTCGAGATATTCTGTATAATGAAAAATCATTCCAATGTGTATAAATTTTATTTTTTTTTCAATGGTATAAAATATCTTTCTAATTCAATATTTGTATAATTATTAAAACAATTGTGAATGAGTTTCATGTTGTAATGTTTTCCATAATTCTTTGTAGTAGATTAGCTGAAACATAACCAAAGTTTCGTAAAAGCTCATTGCTCTTTTTCTACAGATTAAATCCAAGTAAAACTTGAGAAATGTGTATTATATTGATCATACATCCAAACTTTCCGTGATCGAAAAGAATTTTAAATTTACACATCAGAAAGTTTTGTAAAGTAAAAATGATTCGAGTTTTAAATTCAAGGAAAAACATATTTTAATTATTTACGTTTTGCTGCTCTTTGTGCATGTCTTTTTAGTCTAAATTATACTGAAAGACCATTACAGCATTGCCGATGAAAGCGTATTTTCACAATAAAAATAATAGAGATGAAGCGGATGAGGCTGACTTTCAAGTAAGCTTCTTTACAGTCCTTGTTAAAATTGTCCTTAGAGAAAGCTCAATAGCTATAAGTCACACTGCTCAGGTTTGGTGCGCGCAGCCAAGGCAAGTAATTGCAAGCACTAAATGGAAAAAGAACTTGAAGTAAAACATGCATCCAGAAAGTTTTCTTGTATTAAATTTCTTATGTCCATTATTATATAAGTTGTTTCATTATCGTGCATTAATACTGTGGTATTTAAGCAACCTATTTCTTAAAGATGGGACAACATGGACATACAATATGAATTCCTTGAATAATAATTTTGCAAAATTATTTTCGAAGTTAATCCACAGAAGGATTTGACGTATGAGAAATATAATGATTGTTGGTTTATGGTATATGAATTGGTGGTACCCCATATAAGGCAATTCTATGTCATACAAATGTATGTCTCATCTAAACGAAAATTTGCCCCGTCTATCTATAAGATATGATTAGTATTCATCAACTTGCATCTTGTTTTCAAGTGAAAACTAACTACAATTTGATGAATGTTAGTTATCACATACCTTATGGATAAACAGGGTTTTCTTTCATAAAATGCATCTTGCAACTGTACAACTACCAAATTTTTCATAAAATCTTATGAACAAGTATTTACAAAATATTTAATTTATGGTATTGAGCTTTCATGGTAACGTTCAAAAACTCTACAAATGCTCTTGATGCAGTTATTGACATTTTGTAATAATGCCTGGAACACTTACACATCGTCCCATTCCAGAGAATCAGTTTCTAGAAATCTTTTCCATTATATTTCTAATTAAATTTACTGACATAGGTTATTTGCTTAAGTTTTTATCCGATGATAAAAACAGAATGCTGCTGATGTATCCTTTCTTTTTACTTAAAGAATTTTATTATTAACACAGTTTCTGGATTAAATGTTAATTAAATCTACTGTATTGTGTTCTGAAAGTCATTTCGTTTCTAGTGAAAGCAAACCATTTTTATGATTATGAAAGCATGCTACAAAAAGAAAGATAGTAAAAGGTATTGGACTAGAATTGGCAATATACACTTCAATAAAGTATTTATTCGCTATATAATTTTCATACAAAACGAAATTTTTTTCCGAACAACCCAATATACTTCTTCTTCTTCTTGAACTTGTCAGATATGTGGCACCTCTGCATTATTGCATTTTGTACCATCCCCATCCATATATATATATATATGTTACCGTGAAAGTCCGAAATCTGGAGAATGTCGACATTCGCTGGTGAATGTCAACATTCACGTAGTCGCTTGGTGTATGTCCGAAATATTTGCTAGATATCCTCATTTCTCACTTACACCGGCAAATGTCGACATCCACAATGCACTAATGGTGAATATTGAATATTCGTTTCATCTCTCCGTATCCGGAGAGGAGAAATGCAGATTTGCATTTTCTTATCTCAATATTTCAGGCGTGAAAAACGTCACATGTGTGACTTAACTTATCGCCTCTCTTAGAAAGGAGGAGTGACCAATCACGGTGAGTAGAGGAAGTGTAGAGGATTTTTAACCCGCGGGACAAACCTGACAGCAAACAAATTAAAAACAAATTAAATGCTGTGGTGGAAAGGGAAACCCGGGAATGGCCTTCTGTTATCTCCTTTTCGAGCTCTTTAATCATCTTTTCAAATTCCACCAAAGCTTGTCTGTGATTGTCGACATATACCGGCGATGGTCCGAAAGTGCAAGAAATGTAATCAATTGTACGGTCTTTCACCAACGTTTTTGGTATGTGTTGACATTCACCGGTGAATGTCGACATTCTCTGATTTCGGTCTTTCACGGTAACATATATATATATATATATATATA
>JAPDSC010096335.1:28209-54586 GCA_026290005.1 Latrodectus geometricus
TATATATATATATATATATATATAATATATATGTGTGTTATGTGTGTGTGTGTGTGTGTGTGCATTTTTATAATTTATTTGAGCCGCCCAACCTGTTTAGTGGTTAGCGTACCCGACTATGGATGGGGAGGACCTGGGTTCGAATCCCGGCTCAGGCATAGATGTACTTTCTCTTTCTCATCCTTTCCTCAGATGATGGATCAATATGGCCCGCCCTATAAACGGGTTTGTAGTGGTGTGGCGTGGGCGATGCTACTCTTACCACCGTGACTTGGTTCACTGGCGCCCACCGGGTAACGATAAAATGAGTAGCAGTTTCCAGCCTTGTTGCGGCAAATGGGCTAATGTACTTACTTGCTCAAGGGTGCCCACCATTAGAAATACTTTATTTGAAAAGGTGAAATAAAGAATTTTAACTTCTCTGATCATTTACACAATTTATGTTTATTGGATTAGAATAATCATGAAGAAAATAAATTATTGATTTCAGTTCATATCAATGAAAATATTCTTACTACTGATATTTTTGAATGGCAGAAGGAATTACTTACTAAAGTGGAAAGAAAAAACAGAAACTTTTAAGTTTGTAAAAATCATAAACAAAATGAAGAATTCTTAATACTGAAATTTTTAATATGCAAAATGAAGACATTTTTTCTAAGAACTTAAAACATTCTTTTATAAAAAGAACTCAGAAAATAAATATATACCAGCAGATTTTTTCTAGAATTTGCTTTCAACTGAAAAAATAAATGGTTGTCTATTTGTTAGTCAGATTGTTTTAAATGTTAAGTGTTAATTTCATTATCTTTATTTATTAAAAGATTTTTTTTTTATTTTCCAAATTATTTCAAAGTCAAAACAGAAAAAGTAAACATTACTTAAATTATTCGGATGAATTTTTTAACTGATGAAAAAGTAAATGTTAAGACTTATTAAAACTTTAAGAATTTTTATGGGTTGCTTACTTCATTTATTTTATATACAGTGCATTTTGAAATAAATATAAATCTTGAATATTATTTTAATATCAATTGTTTATTTTACTGTTCATTATCTATCTACGTTTAAGGAAAGCTTTTTTATTTTTTCTTCATGAATCATTTAATAGATTTCCTTAATGTTGGTTTTCCGTAATGTTCCTTAATGCAATTATTACAAATAATATTACAGTTAAAAATTCATTAATATGTTTCATTGATTTCGATATTCAATGAGAGAAATAACATTAAAACTAAGATAAATTTCTTGTATTTGAAATTTATAAGAAAATGTTTTAAAGCGTTAAATGTTTCTTATTACTCTGAGTTACTTTCACATTCTTCTTTTATGTAATTTTTCTATAACAAAATAAAGAATGAAGAAAAAATTTACTTTAAAAAACTTTAAGGAAGCTTTGGAGCTAAACTATGTTAAATGAAATGATGAACGAAATTAAGATGATCGGAAAACTGTAACTTTGTATTTCGAGTAATACGAGGTGAATGTCTGCTGCTGTTTTTAAATGTAGAAATTTATTATTATATATCAAGGGTATATTATCAAGGGAATAAAATGTAAATGAATTTCTTAATTAAAACATTTATAAATGTATATTATAACTGTTTTAATTAAGAAAATTAAACTAAACTTATGTTGTAGAAATTAGGAAATTTATGTAGTATATAAAATTGGGAATAAACAAATGGATTTAAATCCAATTGTTAATCCAAGCAAATATTGCTGTTACATCTAGAATATATTCAAAGTTATTTTCTGGAAAAAGAAAAAGCTTGTATAATTGCATTTTAAGTTGGTTTATATAATCTATCTATGTATATATATATATTATATAATATATTATATAATATATATATATAATGTTGTAAAAACCAATATCAAGTTTAACTCAAAATTTTGCAATACAAAGGTAAATTTTAAGTTGTGTGAAATTGTCTTAATTTGAAATTCAATGAACATAATTTAAAAATATTTAATGAAGTTTAAAATTTATCTTTTTAATAAGAGGAAATTCTGTTAATATTTTTAGGAAAATTGATAATTTTCTTTGAAATTGCTTGGTGCATCTAGTTTGAATAAAGTATAATCTTTCACAAAAAATATTATATTTATATCTTGTGTTCTTAAAGAGCAGATAATATTTTAGCATAAAAATGTGTTGCTAATTTTTATAATTTGCTGCATGATTTCTTTACATTTTATTATATGCATTTCATACGAATACATTAAAATGTGTTTCAAGAAATATAAATATTACAGGAAAACCTGCTTCATTATCAAAATGTAGCAAAATATCCTAGAAAAAATATTTTTTTTATTTTATATTTAACTTTAAAGTTAAGATTCCTATTTTTGTTATTGTTTTGGTGTCATAAATCACTAGAAAGTGTGATGAGTAAATGCATGCTCAAAAACAAAAAGTTTAGGAATTTAAAATATTTAAACAGAATATTTTACATTTAATTTTGAAAATATAATGCAAAAATTATAAACAAAATATTTTTTAACAAATCAGAGAGAGATTTTGGATAAATATTTTAATCATAATGGTCAATTTTTCTGTTAATAAGAAACGATAACTCTTTGGTAAGTAAATGACATTTTTATATTATTTCACATGTCATGGCCTAAACACTGCTATAAGCATGGAGCTAGGAGCGAATCTTACTTCTTTGCACAACCACCAGATGGCATGATTTGTAAACAAATAATATATCTCTGTTTGTTAAATGAAATCAGGATAGGAACATTAGTTATTTAATTTGAAGTGACGTTTAAAAGCCTTAAAAATACGTTTATATATTTAGAAATATGTGTAAAATGACTTAATCTTTTAATTAATTCGACTAAGAAAATTGAAAAATAAGTTACTTTTAAGTCTTCATGTTTATTACATCGAAAACGAAATGTGATTTATTTTTATTTTAGATATATAAACCCTACCTAATAATGGTCTCAAGTTTTAAAAAGCATATTTTAATCAAGTGTATAAATTCAATTCCTCCTATTCTCAATTTACATACTAAAAAACTAAATACGTTTAGATTGTTTATTTTGAAAATCCATTTAAAAATTAAAGTATTTAAATTTTTTATGTACAAATGAGTTAAATACATTAAAAAAATTAATAAATAAGGTAAAGTAAAAAATTGTAGAGGAATATAATGTTTCGTATTTTAAGAGCTTAAAGTAAATTTTCTATTTTTTACTATCATTTGATTATTTACAGATTAAAAATAGAGAAACTTATTGCCTTTATTAAGTTATTAAATTATTTCACTTCAAAGATACTTCTAAATTCATGTTATTATAACCTTTAAATTATTTTTAAAAATTAATGACATATTTTTGGTAAAATATCTTTACATAATCACTTTGTCGATTAAATTTAACTCTAAAATTTTGCACAAGGGAAAATATAAAAATTTATTTTTATATTCAGCGATCTGATTATATATGCTATTAATTCCTTATAATTTATATGCAAATGACAATTTACAAGCATTATGTTTGACTAATAGTTGGTATACCATAGGGAATATTAATGAAGAGAAAAAAATCACTGTGCCATTAAAAGTATTTGTAAAGGTTATAGTTTAATAACATTTGGATTCAGAAATGACGTATATTATTTGTTATTTCTATATTTATAATATATATGAGGGATAGAAAAACTCGTTTCATTTTTAGCTTTTCATTTTATATTTTATAACTAATTTTACTTTAATCTATTTTGATTGGTTTAAATATCACTGTAAATGATCAAAGAAATTTAAAAAACTTTGATTTATTTCACAGATAAAAATAAACAAAATTTCATTAAATAATATTAAATTCCTTATTATTAGTAAAATAATTTATATCGTCTTGTTAAATATAACATTAAAGTACTATGCCAAAATATAATACATTTATTAAAAATTGCTTATTAATCTTTAAATAACTATTAGATTATTAATTAAAATTATCGTGTTTGAAATATTCCTTGTTGTGCTTATAATTTAATGTAGATATTTTATTTTTTTGATTTTTAAACTATTTTGAGAAAACTCAACAAAGAATCAAACAACCAATAGTTATTAAAAGCTATTTAAGATACCGATATGCCTTCGCTTATCCAAAAGAGCTTTCTTTCCATGTCTTGAAGAAAGCTTGGTAAACCAATAGGCCTTTATCCAATTAGGTATGTTTACAGGCGGCACTGGACCAAATAATAGTGTGTTTGGAATGTACAAAAGGTTAACAAGCTTAAGACAAGATTACCAAAAGCAAAAGCTCAATATCTTTTTCTATTGTTCAACAAGCTGCGAGCAAACAAGTGATATTTTTCTTCAAAAGCTGTAATGAGTTACGAACTAAAATTATATAACAATAAAAGAAATAAATATTAATTGCAACATAACCAACACTTTATTTCTTTATTAAGATATATTTTTTACCAATTCGAATAAAATCAATATTATTTATAGTATCTAATAAAAACTGCGAAATTTTGACAATATAAATTAATACGTTAAATATCCTTACGATATTTAAATTTTTATGATTTATTATTATAATATTACAATTTGAAAATGAAAGCATTGTTTGATAATATTAGCAATGATTTCAGGCATTCTGTAAGAAACTGTATACGCAAAATAATAATTTTGTTTCATTATTTTACTTTGTAAAGAAATTTTTAAAAATCATTGAGGCTAAAGTCACTCTTTTTTATGATACATTAAGACTAAATAATTTGTCAAGCAGTTTTCAAACTGAATGTCATTATTTCATTATAGTTAGAAAATTTGTGTAAGTTTTAATGTATTAAAGAGATTATTATATCGTATAATGTTAAATTTATTGCGTAATCAGGTAAAATTTTCATGATATTTTTTCCTTATAAAGTTAAAATTTTGTTGAATATCCTTTAAACAAAGAATATTTTACTGTAAATATTAAAATCTTGTAAAAGAAATTTGAAAATTTAGAATTAATTTATTTAATAAATGTCAGGTAAAATATGTCATTCCGACCTAAACTTTGAAGCTTAATTGAGTATTTCGTAAAATATGTTTGTATGATAATTCCCAAAGTTTATATCTTAAAAATGGAATTTTTAGTAGGCACACTAAATTTTTTATTTTAGATGAAAATGCATGAATGAAAATATTTTTTATCCTGTAAAAATGTATCAGTACTTTATTGGATTTCAATTCTCCATTACTAAAAAACTGAACTCATGATAAGAACTAGAAAATGACATTTTATTTTTAAAATTTCAAGTTTACACTTATATATAATTCTTACTTTGAAAGAAAAATGGAGTATGAATAAAGAATCTAATATCACATAACTTATAATTACTATTTGTGTAGTAAACCTGTCAATTCTTATTTAAAAATGACAATCTTACATTGATTTTTTATTTTATAAGCTTTTCAATTCCTTGAAAGTAACAATTTATTTAACAGCAAAGAAAACGTATATCACCCATGGGACCTATTCCATAAACTTTTATATAAGAGTAAAAGCTGTTGAATATCCTACAAAGAAAAGCAATTTTATTTAAACTATGACAAAAACTGGATATATATATATATATATAACTGATATATTAATGCATTTTGCCGCTCCATTTATGAAACAATAGCTTATTTCAAATATCTTATTAAATATCGTGTTGTAAATATGTAATAAAGTTTCATGAACTATATGTATATATTTATATATAATATATGATATTTTGAAGAGATGTAAAACGTAAATATCAAAATTTTTCACTTTCAAAGTTAAAATGTTCTATTTTTTAATTTAAGTAAGAAGAATGACGAATTCTTTTTTAAACTGAATGAAAGGATTTTGATAATATTCGTTACTAGTGAGGTATTTGATAAATGTAATTTAATAAGAATCTTAATGGATTTACTGCTGATGAAACTGAAACTGGTATAGATAATTTTAATAGAAGCAGATTTAAACTTTCAAAGCCAGAATTAAGAAAATATCACGAAAATGACCAGAAATGGCAACAATTTTTGCTATCGTCAAAGGATTGAAATAATTAAGTCATCAACGTTACAATTGTTTTTTTAAACGGTGATGATTAATTCTTGTAAATCTTCATGTGATTAGGATTACAGACTCTATGAATATAAAAAAATATCTATTGAATCAAAAGGATTTATTATCATTAAAAACAACTTTTGATTATAGTGTCCTCAAATGAATTATAAAGTTTCACTTCTAACGTAGGAAAATCATATCCCTCTCTTAGTATCAAGACATGGACTTTTAGAAGATTGAAATATAAATTCGACATTTTATTTCTGAACTTCATTTTTCTTTTTATGATAAACTTTGAAAAATAGTTTTATTATACATAATTGAATAAGAATTATTTTATTTAAACATGAAAATTGTAATTTCTTTAAGTTTTTTCTG
Organism: Latrodectus geometricus; assembly: GCA_026290005.1. Taxonomy (NCBI): domain Eukaryota; kingdom Metazoa; phylum Arthropoda; class Arachnida; order Araneae; family Theridiidae; genus Latrodectus; species Latrodectus geometricus. The sequence goes on from JAPDSC010096335.1 coordinate 34,636, forward strand.
TAGGGTTGCGTTTATAAAAGTGTAGACTTCAAATGATGTTTATCTTTTGACATCAAAAGCAAGAGTTACTGTTTTGTAATCTATAAATATCCCTCTATGGGAGTTGATGTCTGCAGTAGTGAAACAAGGTATGTACTATAGTACTTTAGTATTGACTGTCTTTTATGACGAGAAACGAGAACATTTTAAAAATGACAAGTGTATTACTGACGTATTTGTTAAAAGCTAAGGAGGACTTGAAGATTTATAACTTGATGAATTTGAAAACTAAAGGAAAAGTAATTTATTTAAATTAAGAAAGGGATATTGGTGGATTAAAGTTTATATTAAAATAAATTTATAAAATCATGGGGTAATAAAAAGGATATGAAAAAAATAATATAATATCAAAGTTATATTATCAGTTCAGAAAAGAATTACGTAAATTTAATCAATATGGCTAATCGATTAAAAATCTGAACAGGAAGATGTGTTATTAAGGTCTTATAAATGATTTTGTCCCAAATCTATTTCCTTGTAAGTTAAAAATATTTGTATGAATATGAATTTTTTTTCCCTTAAAATTTTGTTTTCTAAAATTTTCCTTTTATATTTTTTAAAAAAAAAATTGTTTTTTATTTAGCATATAACTCAGAAGTTGCTCACAATTTTTTATAAATGTTTTAAAATGTGGAAATATTTGATAAACAGAAGAAATAAAGAAATCAACTAAATTCAAATTTTAATCAATAAAAAATTACATCTGAAAAGGAAAAAAACTTTTTACACTTTATATTTTAATAGGTTAATGAACATTAGTAAATCTTTTTGAAGCTTATTTTAAACAGGGCATTTTTTGAAATTAAATAAATATGTTCAGATGCTTTTTTTGATTTTTATTTTATATATTTTGATATTTGGCCATCATGATCTTCCATAATTTTTAAGGATATTTTTAGACTGAAAAAAACAAAATATTGCACTATTTATTTTAATGTATAAACTTATCTTTTTTTTTCTTTATTTATTTTTTTTCAAAACGCTGATTTGTTAAATGTATAAAAAATTTATTGTTATTTAAATTATTCATTTAAATTTAAATCATTCATTTAAATTTAAATCAATTTTTAAATTAACATTTAAAAACTGATAAATAAATTTTTAATTAAATTCCAATTAAGCGTAGAAAATGAGAAAAATCTGAATATTTGCTGACAAAAAATTTCCTTTCCAACCATTCTATAAACGTTTCATATTAGTGGATGTATTTCATTATATCTTCCCTTTATAGTGCACTACTATATAAATTATTTGCATTCCAATTTAATAGTTTTTAAGCAGATAAAATTGTATCTACACTCTGGGACAGTAAAATATCAAGCTTTAAATATATGTAGACAAATCTGTAAGAAATGTTAATACTATCGTCCTACGGCAGATGATCTTTACATCATTTTCTATGGAAAAAATTACTTCTTTATTAACATAACTGGAGAACAACTAATAGATACTTTTATAATTTTCTTTATTACAAAAATTTTATCAGTTATAAATACTTTTATCAGTTATTATAAATAGATAATAATTGACTGATTTAAAATTAAAATATTTCAACAGAATTCGAAAATATAAAAATGTAAAAAGAACGTTATTAAAATTTTAAGAACGAAAAAAAATGAAAAAGAGAGAGAAAAGGATTAAATGCAAATAAATTATATTTTTAGAGTACTTAAATAATATTTTTATTTTATATAAATAAAATTATTTAACAAACTCTTTCCAAAAATTAATTAACATTAACTCACATAAAATACATACAAATACGAAATTTATAAGTATGCGATTTCTTTCTTAAATTATTTACTTTCAGTTTGTTTGTAAAATGCTTTTTCTATAGATCATTTGGGTAAACATTGTAAGATAAACACAAAAGTGTACGGATTTATATTCTTATGATGCATTTTACAAAAAAGGAAATATAAAATATTTTATAAATTGAATATTTAATTTAATTTTGCTTTCAATAGAATATAAATATTAGTTTTAGTAGATTATAAATATTAATTTTAAATTTAATTTACACATAATTCTATTCATTCATATGGGTAATGTAACTAGCAAGTAAATGTGCCTGAAACGATGAAAATCACATTATTGTTTCACATACTTAGTATCACGATTCAAATTTATTGTAAATAATGCAAATGTAAGAAAAAAAATTTAGTTTTTAACTTTTCAATGAGAAGTTTTTAAAAATTATACAGTCAAATAAGAATTTATAAGGAAATTTTATGTCCAGGAATTCCACGTTTTGATAAATATAATCTAATATACCTACACTTTAATTTTTAAAATTATTTTTCAGACCTTAATTTGATACATTTAAATTAAAAACAAATTAAAATCTTAGGTAAAGTCATGAGCTCGCTATTCTGATAAATTCATAATTTAATAAATAAAATGGTTAAATATGCATAATTTTTATATTAATTAAATAATACATTGAACATTACTTTTTTAAATACACAAATTTATTTAAAAAAGTTTAGTAAATGCTTCTACAAACACAGATTTGTCTAGAAAATTTTTTTTTCAATTCTTAAGCAATATTTATTTAGATATTGTTATATATTTACAAATAAAATCTTGTATAAATTTATGCTGCACAAAAAGCAATGCTATTCGAAAAAAAAATAAGGATCTAATAAACATTACAGATATCTTTTTGGCCAACAAACATGTAATAAGTATTGAATATTGCTGAACAGAATATTTATTTGAAAAATTAAAATCACTTATTAGCAGGGATTTATTGCGTTTTTGATTATTATTTGATAAATAACAATTATCATGCTATATTCTCTTATGTATTACAGAGTTTGACAATAATTTTTGTGTGTCGAAATATTTTCTAAAACCAATCTTTGATAGCATTAAAGAAAATCTTTGCTTTGTTAAAATTAGTCCAGTAATAAATAAGCATTAAAAAAATTCTGCTTTTTTTGTGAAAACTTAAATATGAATTAATTATTTTTTAAGCTGCTTTACAAGCTCTTTAAACTGATATTCGAAATGCTCAAATTCTTTTTACCATAAAATCTATCACATAATTTCTTCTAAGAACTCATCACACAAGTATGATAGATAATGGATGGTCTTCACCTAAAAGAATTTTGTTTTTAATGGATGAATTCTGACAGCCAAGAACCATCAAAAGAATAAAAAATACTTAATTCTCTTAAGTGAACATTTCAGTGACATATTGTACCTTTCAAGTACTCAGGCTCATCAGAAATTATCTCTTTGAAGATAAAAAGGAAGTTATCTTTCATCTTTTCTTTTCCGAAGCGAGAAAAGTTAGAAAAAAATTGAGAAATTCGGATCTTCCCAACAGTCTTTGATAACTCTGATGAATAAAATTTGATTCACTTCTTTGAGTAATTCGTTTTTGGAGTTAAAAATATAATTTTATAATAAATCATAAAATTTACTTGCTAAAATTTACTTCAAGTTTGCCTCTTATTTTATAAAAATTTTTATTTTTGTCAATCAAGACAATAATATTTTGTATTGTACATATAAATATTTTTGTATGTACGAAATATTCTCTTATGAGAATCTTTTTACATATTATGAATACAAATCTATAATGTTAGAGAGATATATAGAAACCTATAAAATGTTTTAAAAAGGTTATATATTTACAGTTAGCATTCAATTTTAAAACTAGTTTTTAACAATAAATTTTTTATCAATATAATTTCAACGTCCACAAACAAAAAAATTGATTTTATCGTATTAGGAACTATTACAACGCGGAGATTAACTACTTTGCAATTAATTGGAAAGTAGTTAATCTTGTATTAATTTAAGTTAAATTTTATATTTGAGTATAATTTTGTAAATATTTTATTAACTCTAAGCGGTATGTTTCTTTTAATTTGAATATATTGCAATGTTTAAAAATTAATGAATTTCAATTTCACGCTTTACAGTTAAATATTTTCAGATAAAAAGTAAAACTCATTTGAAATGAAACGTACTTAAACAAAATTGCTTGAGGCAAATTATGCATAGTTAATCAAACATTAATTATTGGTTGCGCAAATAACTTTATTTTATACTAATTTATAATTAATAATTGCACAAGATGAAAATTAATTTCAAAACTTTAAACTTTTCATTGAAATTTATATTGCATGAATTCAACAGATTTATATTTTTCATCATTTCCATTAGATCTCAAAAACTAGTTATAGAAAATGTAAAATAGTTTATGTTTTTTAGCAATTATAATTCCTTTGATTCAATAGAAAAACAAAAAAATCATATAATTCCATAAATTTTTGTTTCTAATAATCAAACCAGTTTGAAATTTTTTCAGTTTTTGAACATTGAAAGAATTGAAAAATAATAAGTATTTGCAATTTATTGTTGAGAATGAAAAATTCTTAGAATACTTCAATATTACTCACGAATAAAGTTTAAGGAAATGAAGCTTACATAATTTAAATAAAATCCAAAATACTGGATTGTTATTATAAAATAAACATTAGGAGAAAAGATTTAATCACTCATATACTTATGAGTGATTAAATCTTTTATCCTAATTACATTAAATTTTAATCACTCATATACTTATATTTAAAAATTATTTTTTATTTAACAATCGTTTATGTTTTACAGACAAATATAAAGATAAAGTTTTTGAGCAAAAATATGATCTTTTGAGCATTGAAAGAATATTTGAATTTTATTTTTACAGCGGAAATTATATAAAGTCATACTTTATTTAAAATTATCACACTATTTAAATTGTATGCTACATTCAAATTATTTAAATTTTTTTCTAAAAAAAATTTTTTTAGATGTAAAATATTTTTTACATTTTGAATCATATTTAGCATTCAATTTTTGGATTTTCAAAAATCAGTTTATTTTGAATTTACGTGCTTTACATTGAATAGAAATTTCATTTTTTATATTAATCAAGCATTTATTCTTGCATAATGATTGTTAGCTTTGGAAGAAAATGTCTTTCATTACTATTTAATATAGTATAATAAATCTTAATTGGTTTGCAAATCAAATGATTGTAAAAATTATTTTTTTTTAAGTAATAACCCATTACGATTTTATTTTTTCTTTACAATTATAACATTAATGAGATCTAGATATAAAAAATGCAAATAGAAATAAAAGTGTATATTATTGGCAGTTGGTTAATTAGAGTTTCGCGTGATCTAATACAGTCATCATTATTTCATTTGGGTAAAGATTAAGAAATCATTATTTCAGATTTTCTTTTCTTCTATATTTGTAAGCATTCTTTTGGTGTCTCAATGTGAATTAATTTTTGCAACAACTTTTAATGGTTTTCTACTTATTTTTCTTGTTTGCTTTGCATAAGAGTATTTTTTATTGGCTCTATTTTCTTAGAAAAAAAATTACACCATGAAAAATATTTTTAAATTTATAAATTATATGTATATTTAAAAACTAAGTTTAATCATTATTTTTGACTATGAGTGAATAGTATGCTGTGCAAAATTAGATAAAAGTTATCAAAATGGTTTGTCAAAGGCAATTTTTTAAAATAAATTAAGATAAATGTTCAAAATTCTGCTCGTTAATAGTTCTAACATATTATTAATTGTATGTATTAAATAAATGGTATAATACGTGGAAGATAAAAAAATTTGCTTCACAACTAAATTAGAAGTAACAATGGATTTATTTGTGAATGAAATCTTACATTTTTAAATTTATATACAGGGTTAATGATATAAAATTTTTAATGGTGCCTAACACAATTAAACCACTTAAACTTTTGATACAAAATGTTTTATTTGAGAGTATTATATTTTAAGTAAAAGTATTGATACTTTAATATTTGAAGGTATATATATATATATAATATTATTGAATTTTCATTTATAAAATATAATTATGGAATTTAGGAATTATTATGGTTATTCATGATTTTTGATACTAATTCATAAATGAAGTTAACTTCATATAACTTTTATTAAAAATAATTATCTAAGATATTATTTTAAAGTATATAGATTTTAAAGTATATAGTAAATATCAAATAGACGAATTTAAAGTATATAATTAATTAATAAATTTTCATAATAAAATAAGATTGGAGTTAATGTTTTTACGTAAACTATTTCATGATTTTGCAGATCTCTCAGATATATAATTTACATGGATTTTAATTCTTAAGTATTACTTAAGAATTAAAATTATTTTGTTTGTTCTTTTATTCTTTGTTTTAGTACTTTTAATTTGATAACTTGTATAATTATCAGGATTAACCAATTTTAGGCCTATCATTAAATATTTTATAAAATGAGGTCTTATTTTCATTGTAATGTGCTTAAATAACATTCATTACGACACAAAAAATTTCATACAAGAAAAATGACATATTATTTATGAAATGAAATAGTAAGTATAAGCACAATTTGCCATTTTAATGCACAAACCATTTAGTTTAACAATTGCATTATAGTCAAATTTTTCAATTAATTATGGGAATTTTCGAAATATTTTTAATTCAAATAGAATTGACATTTGAGGCAAAAATAAATCATGGAATTTTTGAACCCATTACAGCATATATGGGCTTAATTACATTTACTTATGTTGTATTCGATTTTGTTACTATTATTTCGTGGATAGAACTATTGATGGGAGTCGGCCTTTATTCGGATGTGTGTTTTCTAATATATTTTCACCAAACAGCTTGTTCTTGCATTTTGATTTTAATACGTCACTTGCTATATAAGACTGAAAATCTATAAGCGCTATTTTCGTATTAGTAGAACCTCTATGTATCTCCCATAAATGTACACTGACGTATTCTCAATATTTGTTAATAGTAGATTTATAAATTTAAAAAAAAAAAAAAAAAAAAAAAAAAAAAAAAAAAAAAAACAAATTTTAATAAAGTTCTGAAAGTTTTTATAAGTGGATTTTCAGTTTCTGTATATTTTTATGCTTTTGACAATAGTGGTTAACACACCCTGTAATTTTGACAAAAATAATTTAGTTTATTTTTTAAAATTTTATTTACAGTACTTGTAATTTAATCCCTATAAGAGCGTTTGATTAGTCTCAAGTGGAGTAACTATACATTTAAAAAATTAAATTTGTATATAACCGTTTTAAGTTAAAAAAAATTTAGCATATTTTGGAAACTTCTCAACAAAAAGAACTTACACTTCTTTGAATTACTGAGAATTTATAGATGTCTTTAGAACACCTAAAAACAATTATTGAAAAATGTTCATTACAGTGTTAGTAAAAATCTTTTTTTATTAAAGAGGGGGGGGGTGTTCATCTATCTTTGATTGAAGACGGGTATAAAACAAATTAGATTTTCCCTTAATTACAAAATCTAATAAATTCTATTATTATTTATATGAAGAAAACATAATGGTAATAAAATTTAGAAGTTACTACTTTTTCTCAAATTAAATGAGTCAAGGCATTGGTCTTGTCATTGTCAATGATTCATTGCTCTAATTATATTGGCAAAAGGCTAGATATTTCAGGATTTTCTAACGCTATGTCATTATATTAAAGCCAAACATCGTAAAATAAAAAGCTAGTTGTACATCAGATTGATTAATGGTTTATAGAACAGCTTTAAATATTGGAAGCCTCTTATATGCTTAGAAAACCTAAACTTAACCAGGGTGTTTTTACTAAGGTCACTCAAATCTATAATGAACCGAACTTGATGATGAACTATAAAAGATATACATTTTTGAATATCAAAAAAATATTCGATTTCGTGAGATGGATTGTAACAACTATTCAGCCAGTTCTAAGCTTATTTGCTAGAAAACTATATTCTATTCGTCTAATAGTATGAAAAATATTCGTTTGATTTGTAATTAATTCATCATGAACTTTCATCAGTGTGAATGCTTTTGAATGACCTCTGGCTCTAATGCTTGAAACAATTCTATCTATACAGATGAGCATCTATTTGCTATATTATTTTCCATACATGAAAATTTGAATAGGCCACATTCGACAATCACTACTCTTATGCCTCAATCAGGATTGGAGAAGGCTTGGTCACACTCTGATCTGATTGGTTTCCAATCGACATCCACTGGTTAGTTGGTCACTCATTATTTCTTTTTGAGAACTTGCACAGCATGGAAAATGGATTTCTAAGCAAATGCAATTCTACAATAGATTGATGACGTGAGACATATATCCTCTTTAGAATTGTGATCATATTCATGGTACAGTTGTACAGTTCCTCAATGTATTCACAAAATTACTAACAAAACATAAAAAAAAACATCAAAAAGTGCCACAAAACATCAGAAAATGATTCCATTTGCATAAGATTGGACTGACACACTTACTAGCCACAAATATCTTGAAATTACTGAGGATCAAACTCATATTCCATCACAAGTGAGAAAGAAGAGTAGAATACAAGTACGAGGGTATAGAATCGTAAAGAGTGTGTGTTAAATTTAAAATGAAAATACCCCATTTCTGAAATTTGAAATAATGTAACAATATTGAATTTCACATACAGTTCAGTGCTTGTTGTATACATTGTTTTCTTTATTGGTGTAGGTGTGTGCAAAATATTGTTGAAACTATTAAAGACCTTATTTTTTTAAAATTAATTCTTTGTTACGTATTTTGGACATATAATTTATTATTTTTTAAATTTACAATTACTACTGATCTGAGTCAACTCACCTAGTATTTATTGCATAACCTCATTCTGATATATCAACGCTTTTTTGTTTAAAAATAGCTGCCAAGTTCCAAGTTGAACAACTTTATTTATGTTTAATATTACATATAGTTAAATGTTTAATTGTTTTATGGTTGAAAACTTGTGAAATAAAATCTTTCTTATTTAACGAAACAGAGAACTATTTTTCCTATTTCAATTTTGAAACAGTAAATTTTCGAAATTAAATGGCATACTTAATTAAAATAATTTTAACCTTTTTTAAACTATTTAAGTAAATTTGGTTTGTTGGATACAAAAATTTGTTTTTAAATGTTTCATTTTAATAACATTTCTGCTTTTATACACGCAATGAAATATTATATGAAAAGTATTTGAATTTTTTCACATATATCAAGTAAACTATTTTGTTCTTAGGCAAACTTTTAATAAAACGCTCGGAAATATTAAGTAAAAGTTTTGTAAATTTAATATCTTTCTTGTGTTCAAGCATTTCTTTCTCATATGTGAAATAACAAGAAGCAATACGAAGCAGAAGACAAGAAAAAAGGAAGAAGTTTGAAAGGACAAGTTAGAAGAATATTTTAACACTGAAGATACTATAAATTATTTCCTTCAATTTTTATTTATTTATTTAGATGTTTCTGACACGTAAAAGTATTTAGAATTTATGTAAACTTCGGTATTAAATATATGTTAAAAATTTCGTGAAAATCTATGAAAATATTTACGTAGAATATTAATTTTCTTGAAATGCATTAGTAAATTGAATATTAAACAGAAGCCAAAGTTTATCCCTTCAAGATATTATTAATTTTTTCTGGATATTAGCAGTTATTTAAAATTCATGCAAACTTCATAATTAAAAATTTATGTTTACTAAAAGTTTCGTAAAAATATACAAAATATTTACCATGCATTTTAATTTTCTTGAAATCCATTAGTAATTAGATATAAATTAGATATAATCCTTTTATAAAAATGATTTTCATAGAATAGACTTTCCTAAATTTTATTCATATAACAAAAAACATTTGTGAAATAATTAAGGATTTTGGATTTTATAAACTTCTTTTATGTATCGGAATTTTAGAGAATTAAATTTAATCTTAAGAGCTTTCAACGTTTTGTAAATGCATTCAATCTACGTTCACTAAGTTATTGGTCCATAGATAATGCACTTTTCTCCTCAATTTTTTTTCGATTTTTCTTTATATTTGAATTTTATACACATAATTATTAATTTTAAATCATCATGTTATACATAAAGACTCAAAGTTAATCATTGTGCTTTTTATAGGAAGGAAATGAATTTTAAAAAGACATGTTATCTAGTTTCCCGTGTTTCAAAATTGTCTTAAAGTTCAAAACACTTTAAAAATTATTTTAATATGTTTGAAAATATTGCTCATTAAATATTTATATCTTATTTCATAAAATAAAGTGCTTCAAGAAAATGTAAATAAAGTGCAACAAAAAATTCCAACAAATAAATACATTAGAGTGATAATAAAATCAAAGTGATTATTCCTTTGACATTAAATTACGTAAGTAAGAAGAAAAAGAACATAAACACAAGTCCAAAATATTTGATAATTTTTAAAAAATATAAGTAAATGATCATAGAGCTAAAATTTTAAATGGAATGTTTTAAAAGCTTTTTTCATGATTCTAATTGAAACTAATGTGTCTTAATAATAATTTATAACAGTATTTTTATGTATTAAAAATATTCAAGGGATGCTTTAATTTACAAATGAGACACATTTTTCCTTATGTTCAATTTCTTCACAAGTAATTTTCTGCATTTAAAAGTAATCCCAATTAAGGAATGAAAAGTATGTTCGTAATCCATCTTACCTTTTTAAATTTTTTGAAGTTCCAATTAAAAAATCAATAATGAAAAGTAAATAGCTCCATTTTCTGTTTAACTTATTAGGTAATGTTTTTTCTAATGTAATATAAGTATTTTTTGAAACTAATATGATAAATTGCTTCACAAATTTTGAGAAATGTCTATAGCTAAATATAGTTGTTATAGTTAGTTGTAGACATTTCTTTAAAGCAATATGATTAATAGTTACTTTATCATGACGAATAATTATTTTATCATTAATAATTACTTGTGCAAGACGAGGATAGAATGGAATATATTATTAGTTTAGAGATGAATACAATCTTAGTAAATGACTGCTAATTATCTTCTCGAAACATTTCGCTTTCTTTTCGAAATTAACTCGGCTCACTATTTATAAAAGGAACTTACTTACTATTTATAAAGGATACTTAAAAGAGAAAGAGAGAGAGAGAGAGAGGTTTCTTTTACTTCATATATATATATAAAATTATGAACTCACAATTTTAAATTAAGGAAATCTTTCAAGGAATAGCACAGAAACCAAAATTATTGGAAGAAAATGTTTTGGAATCTCTTTAAAATATGATCATCTTATACAAAATGAAAACTTATAATATTGATTATTTCAAATGCCACAAAATATTCATTACATACTTTTCGGATTTTAATGATTAATTAGTTAAACCTATTTTATTGATTTTATTAAATATCCAACTTTATAAATTTAATCCTGTTTATTATAAAAAAAGTCACAAAATAGATTATTCCGATGAAGTCAATAAAAAATTTGATTCAAAGAAAATTAATTTATTGTTTACTTTTAAGAAGAAATAACGCAAGTACTTGATGACAGAACTTAATTCGATCGTAGAATAAAAATAACGAAATTTGTTTCATAATGTTGGGATCAAAATTTTATACTTAGGAGATTATGTCGAATAACAATGCAGGCTAATTGAACTTAAAAAAAGCTATAACAACAATTTCTTCTAAAAAGCTTGTATTTCAGTTAAAAGATGAATATATTGAAGGTAATTGTGGGTGATGGTACTTTATACAAGTTGTTACCCAAAGTTGGATTCTACCAGTTATGTGGAAGAATCCGAGTTTTAGCCTACCCAATTTAGAAGTAGAAATCAAGGAAAAGTCCAAATATTTGACCTATAACTTGTACTTGTTCCAAGAGATATCCTTTTATTTAAAAGCACCGCAATCACGATTAATTTAACGTGCGCTATTCACTTTTTATGAATACGATGTGTCTTCGGTTAAGATGAGATTTGAACTCACTTTCTTCTAACTACAAGAACAATAACCAAACCAATCAACCAAACGAGTCCTTCCATTGTGAGTAGTTGTTACAAATAAAAGTATTACCATGGAGTTAATAGCATCTTACTGATTCTTTCTGTGTTTCATAGCTCGCACTCAAAACATTAAATAACTTAATTTATTTATATAAAAATAAAAAATAATCCTAAAACTTTTTATTTATAAAATTACAAGTAAACACAGTTGATATACCTTATTAAACATTATCCAAAATAATCTATCAAATCATTTAGATCAAGTGCATAAAATTTTTTAATATCATATACTCTAAGGCCACTAAAAAGTTTTATGATTACGTTTCATTCGCTTCTTACGTGCATTCCTTCCAAAAAATATACGAATTTGAATTTGAAATTTAAAGTTTCAACAAAGAAGTCTTTGTATAGTGCGGAACTTTTTCTCACCTTTTTAAGTTTAAAAATGGGAACCGCACATTCTGAAATAAAGAATGTCTGCATTCTTTTATGATTTAAATTACAGATTTCACAGATTCATTTTCACCTTTGATTTCTCATGAAGATTCTTTATCCTATAATATTTCAAACTAGTAGGAAAAATTTAAAATCAAGTAATGTATTTCTAGGCCAATAAAGGGAGTTGCCTATGTCTCTCATTAAATACCTAAGTTAGAACTCATCACTCTCTGCAGTAAAATCATTCTCTAAACTGTTACCTTCCAGTAATGGGACTTACTTGAATTACGGTTTGAATGTGCTCAATTTAATTACGAGTTTTGAATAGAGAAGAAGAGTTGTTAGAAAGTGATCGTTTGATATTCGGAAAATTCTCATTTCTCTGAAGCCTCAAATAATCAAATTTAAGCTAATTATATAAATTAATAGGAATTTCTTATTTGGCAACACTTAGATAATAATGAATGTACTATTTTTGATGTATTTGTTATTGTAATTGTGTAAGTAAAATTTGGAAATATTAAAAAATAGTTTTATTTTATTAAATTTATAGTTTATAATTATTCAGTAACTAGATTTCTATTTTTTTAAAGTTTTAAATACATTTAATAATTTTGATGAGAATGATTCATCCTTACAAAAATAATAAAGAACTATTTGAAATGCAAATTTTTAGTTATATTTTTAATTAAGAACTACAAAATAAAAATGCATTACAAAAAATGTGTTTAAATTATACTTAGCATAACTTGAATAATATAAATCCATTTCTGATATTTCAATGCTTAATGAAAAAATTCTCTTATGCAGATTTTCCTTTGTAATTGAAAATTTATCCTATTGGATATTTATTATTAGTGTTTAAATTTTAAACAAATAATATATGATAAGTGTTATGTGCCGAACAAGACAATTCCTATTCAGAAAAAGCATTTCGTATATTGTTAATAAAAATGCATGCTTATAATTTGACAGTTTCTATGCAACTTTAAGTAATATGTTCCTTTTCAAATAGAATGAAAATAAAATAACTATTTTGAAATATCTATAATGTTTTTCAATACTCACATTACAACAGTCACAAAATAGACTAGCATGATCAAAAAATTTATTATTGTCATTATTATACATTTATTATTGCAAATAGACATCCTTTAAATTCTATGCAATAAAAAAAACTTTCATAACGTAGCGTAAAATTTTTAAAAGTATTTATATTATTTATTCATGAATTTTCCTATTTTATTTAAATAAATCAAATTTAATTTAAATAAATCATTTTTTTAAGTAATTATTTTTTATTTGATTTATAAATATACTGTTGATACCCACTCATTATTCTTTGAAGATAATATAATTTTTTTTCATATGAACAAGACTACAATTATGTATATTTAATAACTTTAGAAAGAGAAAACAATCGGAGCTATTAATTCTTGCAGAGATTAAAATTTAATCTTTATTGGAAAGATTAATTCAATAATCACAAGGCTAATGACAAAAAATGAGAATTTAACATAATAATATAAAGTTAAATATTTCTATCTAAAGTAATATGCTTAAGGATATGCATTGAAATACTAATATGTATTAGAAACTTATAATTAAGGAGACATTTGAGAAGACTTTAAAAACAAGATTTATTGGAGACATGTATTAACTACACCAGATTAATTAAAGGAACTTCAAAAGTTTTAATGAGACTTGTTATATTCCTCTTAAATTGACTAAATAATTTCTCATTTTAAAATGTGTTTAGAAGAATGCGATTGTTTTCTATGTGATACAAGAATTTGAAAAATTTTACAGATATTTTTACTTACTTATGGAAAGACAGAGAGAAGAAATAATTAGACTAGTATGAAGCCCTGGAATAAATTAAATGTTTAGTAATTAACCACGAGGAAAAGAAATTAACACATAAACCAATATCTGGATTAAATTAAATACTTTAAATATTATTTAAAACAATTAGATTGCTATTTACTAAGATTGGAACTTAATTATGTTGCAAATGATATTTACAGTTTTCCATGGGTACAAATTTTCCCCATTTTATTTTTTGAAAGTATTTTTAAGAAATTTAAAAATAATATATGAAAATTCTATAAATTTTGTGTTTTTTTTAGTTAGTATCACTTTATATGGAATAATTTAATCATGATAACACATGCAATTCCTAAACTATTTTATTGCCTTTTTCTTGACAAGAAAGTTTTCCTTATATAATTAAATTCCTTTACTTTTTTAAAAAAAGGTTTTTTTGACATTTATGATAATAAATAGATTAAACAAATTAGTTAAAAAGAAAAGACTCAACGCAAGAATCTCTATAAATAATCTGAAAGATAGTAACAAATGAATACAATTATTATTTTTAATTCCCAAATGTAGTGTCTTACATGAATAGGTAAAGTAACATCGTAATCACATGGATTTATTAATGCAAATTTATTTTTTTATAATGTATAATGCAACTGTTTACATAAATATTTTGTGTATAGTTTAACAACTAAAATGCATTACTATCATGATTATTATTTCAATTGACAATTATTATTTAAAATTGTTATTTAAATATTATTGTTATTTAAATTAGTATTATTTAAAATAATTATTTAAATTGTTCTAAAAGAGAAAATAAAAAATATGAAAATAAGAAAAAAAAATCCTGAGAAAAAAATGTACAAACTTCAGTATATTATTTTCAATGTCACATCCTCTTACTTTAAAAAAAAATGTACAAAATAGCAAAAAAAAAATCTATTTAATATTAAATAGTTTTCAAAGAAATATATTTAAATTTCCAAGTTTAATATAATTTTACTTTTTGAAATACATATTTGATTTAGATTCGGATACCCTTTTCATTTTTTCAATAATAATTATTGTTTTTTGAAAAACTTCATTCATGATTTTTAAAGTGTTCTTTTTAATATTGTATAAATTGCATACAGTATATGAATTATTTTATATTGTTTGTTTTTTCAAAATTTATTTAAGACGATATGGATAAATAACTATTTCCTTGTAATCTATTTAAAAAAAAAACTTTTCCTCTCAAGTTTGATTCATGGATTTTATGCTTTTTATATGGATCTCTTGACATATTATAAATATACATAAAACATATATTTTTTAATCCCTTAAAAAAATCTCAAATTTTGATATTAAAAACATAAACAAATTAGGATGAAATAATGAACAATCTGAATTTTGAAGTCTGATGTTACCATTTATTGGAAAAAATTAAATTTATAGACAATAAAAAGTAAATAACTTTAAACCATAATTTAAAAAAAAGACATTTTTGTTATTTGAAAATACATTGTGATTAAATGAAAAAAAATGAGAGCTTTCTTATAATATAAATTGTCTCAAAGTGCAAACAAGTTTAAAAATAAATATACAGATAGTTGCTACAATAATTACAACCATTACAAATTGTAGCAAGTGCCATGAAAACTATCTACTTTAATAGAGATAGCAGCAATTATTCATAAAATGTTTTTTGTTGGTTGACAAACATTAAGCAATCTCCACTATAAAAAGTCTCAAACATGTTCTATTGAGTTCATAAATGAAAAATATACTTGCCAATTGATAAAATGATTCGTCATTTGAAAAGGAAACTGTTCTTAAACTGAACTATGTAGGCTTCATTTGAGGTTCTAAGTTAAATATTTATTTTAAGGTTATTTTACATTAATATCGATTCCTTACATGTTATCATTTATGTTGTTACAAATACTAAGTCCCAAAAATAACAGTTATTTAGAAGTAATAGTTAATCTCGAAATAACAAATAACACTTAGCAGAAAAGAGTAAATGGCGTTGTTACTCACCCTTTTATGACTAACAGCATTACAGGCTATCGATTCAGCAGAGTCAGTTAACTTTTTATAAAATATAAATTGAATTAATGAATAACCAAAATAAATATGAATATTATACATTATACATAATAATATTAATAAATTTAGAAAAGAATAAAGTTTCTATGGACAAAAAACATTTCGTAAACTCTTTAGAAAAAATAATACAAAAATGGCTTTTTAATTCAGAGAGAATTATTTTCAGTAAATAAAATATCTTGAATAATAGAAAATCATAAAAACTAATTTTTTATATATATATATAGTATGTTTTTATAATTATAAGTTTAACCTTTAACCAAAACATTTATTTAATTAACATTTTTATGAACACACAGTAATGTAATAAACAAGCATTTATCTAATTCCGGCTTACTATTTAAAATACTTCATGTGATTTAAGGAAATTGGATCAATTTAAATTTGTATTTTTCTTATTTGTGGAACAAAAAATAGTTTTTCTTCTTACGTAAGAATAAATTTTTAATCTTCAGCTTTTTTGAGACAAAAGATTATTATTGCTTTTTAATATATATAATTTTATATGCAATAAGAATAATATTTAAAAGAAGGCAATCATAATTTTTCGAAATAATGATAAGTTATGTTTTAACGACCCTCATCAAGACTTTTTTCTAAGGAGATTAATGATGATTGAAAAGGTTAATTTTTATTGTGAAACTGCAATTGTATTAGCTTAATTGTGATTTTGCGTGATTTTATACAATCATCATAATTTTGAATAGAAAGGAAAAAAGGAGCAAAAATTGATTTATAAATAAGTAAAATACAAAGTTTTGGTTTTAGACCTTTTTCAAAGATATTAAAACGTCTTTTGTTATAAATTCATTTAAATGAAGAAGAAAGATATTTGAAATTTCTGTATTAATTAATGTATAAGTAATTAATGTGTTCTTATATTTTTGTTAAACTGTAGTTTTGGGTAAAAATAAATGACAACCAGTCAGTGATTTTAATATAGGATTATTTTTAAATAAATATTGCAGAATATATAATCTAATTTCGAAAATCTATTATACATTTTAAAAAAAACTATGCAACTAAAGACTATCAGAGCTATTAAAAATATTATATTTGCATTGATTAAAGACTATTTCGTTAGATGATAATATTTCAAAATGAAAATAGACTAAATACATTTAATTTATCTCAAGATTTTTAATTATTAAATTTTTTATAAAAACGTACAAGTTTCAAGTTATGAAAGTGTTAAGTATTGAATTGATATATCAGTCACACCCTTTAACATGATATTTTCGTGAAATATGAATTTCTTTCATTTTTTAATTATTTTAAATATTTATAAAATTTTTTTACTTAGACTTCTTTCTGCTCATTTTAAAGTGTTTGTAATAAACAAAATCCATTTCTGTACTTTTATCTGCATTAGGAATATTTTGGTTGAAATTCTTTCAAAATGAATAATTGAAAATATGAATTTGAGATTTTTCATATCTTGTAAGAATTGTTTACTCTTATCATAAAAAAGTCAGTAAATATTTTTAATACAATGCTACGTAACATTTCTACATTTTATAAGAATATGTCTTTATAGGGATATTTTAAAATAAAGAAAATCTTGTAAAAATGCACAAAAATCTTCTTTTTTGATCAGCAATTCTGAATATTATTATATTTTGGAATATTTTCTTTAATTTACAAATTTCCGAACCATATATAAGTAAGAACTAAAGCTAGTGAGTTTGTGGATTAAGATAAAAGGAGAATGCAACGGATACTTAAGTTGTAATATAAAAACTGAAGTCAGATTTTAATATGAAAATGTAATTCAGATTTTACTTAAAATAAATTCATGGAATAACGAATAATTTCAAAAATAATACGAACATTTAAGTTAACCTTATCTTTTCTAGATTTTTAATCATTATTTTTTAATCATCTTTACTACAACTATGAAACATGTGTAATTTCTTAAGTTATCTATGTCGTCATCATTATCATATATTCAAGCTTTTCTATGTATTTATAAGTAATGTAACTAAATATCATGGCACTGTCAAGTTCGGTCTTTTAACCAAAATATTAAATTTAACTTTGTGTTAATTTTTCATTGTTACATAGCTACACAGCGAAAATTTTTTTATTAAAAAATTTTGCTGTGTTCGAAAATTCTTTCAAATTTCTCAATTATTATTCAAAGAAGGGATGAACAAACACTTTTTGATGAAAATTTTCTATCATACATTGTATCTTATAAAGGATAGAAGAATACCAAATCGATGGCCTATTGGTGCATTACAAGTGCCTACTTTATTATTAAATACTAGAATAGGTTATCACAGTGTTCATCATAACAGTTGGCTTCCTTAACACTATTAAGAAAATCGAATGTCAAATCTGACTGTATTTAAGTTACTAGTGGACTTTTAAAAGTTGGTTTAAAAGACTGACCCACGTGAAAAGAATCAAAGACCTGGTGTTTTTTAGACTAGGTGTCTCATATTCAGGTATATCTAGTAATCTTGACATAGTAGTTTCAAGTTTTAGATGAATACAGTTGAGTGGAATATATGTCTCATTATTGGATCACTAACTTATATAAGCTAAGATGTAATCTAAAAAATTATTTATATTTGATATTCATATCAATTTGTTCTAGATGAACATAGAACACATTTTCAGACTGACAAGTTAACTTTTTCTCCATAGAATTGTGAATGAACTTGCCTGTAATGACATCTTTTTTAAATATTTGATCTTATTCCACTAACATAAGATGATATCTTACAATGATATCATAACATTAGATGATATCTTACCAATACATAAGATGATATCTTTCTACATGTTGCACATGCTAAGCAACTAATAGATCTTGTTAAGCAATTCTAAATTCAAATTCCATCATGCATCATTAAAATGTTTTTGGTAAAATGTAATTGTTTTTAATCGTTTTTCTTTCTTTTAAGCAAGCGAGCTTTTGTAGAGAAATTCTTTTCGTACATTTTACACGTAATTAGAGTTAAATTTTTTTTTATCTGGTATTGTGTAGTAAAAACAAGATCTAAAAGTTTGCTGAAAATCAGAAATTTATGTACATTATAAATTTTCTAAAATAAATTTTCTAATAAAATTAAAAATAACAGGCCATACTTAAAAATAAAAATTGTAATTAAGGAATATAGTTAATTTCAAATGATTTACTTAATAATGTTATTTTAAATTTCACTTGAAAAATCACCCATCTAATCTCAAATACTTTTAAAAATTATGTACAATTTTAGTTTCATTATATTTGGATTACGCATTGCAAATTTTCATATACTTCAATACACAATAATATTACCATTATACTGTCATGATTATATAAATAATGAACTAATTTTAAAGAAAAGAGGTAAAATACATTCGTATTTTTACTGAAATACGTTTCAGTATAAAAAAGCACTCAATTATATTTTGCACTCAACCTATTTTGCAACACACAATTAAAAGAATTTTCTTTTGTGTGTTGTACAGTATAGATGATATTGTATGCTGATAGACAATGATATGTAACAGAAAATAATGCTCAACAATTGTATTTCATTTTCGTTGAAAGAATGAATATTGTTTAAAATTTTCACACATAGAGAAAATTGTTTTTCATTCAGTGAAGCGAAATCATTTCATTGACGTAGAAAATAAATCTATTTAGGTAAATGTATCTCTTGAGAAATAAATTTTGTAATAAAACATAAGTGTGTGATATATTTCTTTTCCTTATTT